>JAQGBH010006115.1:0-13049 GCA_034698265.1 Sminthurinus aureus | reverse complement strand
GTCCCGGGGTCACCTTCAAAAAGTGACTTGAAGTTGAAGTGGATGACCGTACGTAATAATAAGCTCGCTACTGTATGTGTGGGCTGAAGATCTAGTTGCTGGTTAGTCAGATGGTCGGATGTCGGATGGCCTGTGATGATCAATGATTCTCCATTCTCCTTTTTTTGAAGACGGTTCCTTCTTTCTCTCCCATATTTACCGACTACAGACTACAGACAACAGACAACAGACACAGTGTAACAAAGACAGAGTATTTCTCTGTCTGTCTCTAGTCTGAATGCGTAGTTATGCGTATTGTGTATTGTGTATCGTGTATTGTGGATGTGCTCATTTTGTTATTCTCAAAAGACTTTCCTTGTTTTATTTCAACTTCAATCTCAGACCATTATGATTAACTGTGATCTCTTTCATTCTTCCCTCTCTTCCCTTGTTCCTCTCAACTTTCTCAAAACTCCCATCTTTTCCCTTTTATTTTCTTATTTGTATTCCCATTTCCATTTCTATTCGTGTACTTGGTTTTGCCTCCTCCTTTGCTTTACTTTGCGTTGGTTTGCTTTGCTTTGTTTGTACTAGAAAATGTAATTTCGGCTTCCTTTTTTGTTTAGTTTTGGGTTTGGAGTTTTGAGTTTTGAGGTTCTCCCTGGATTCTTTGCCTTTCTTCTTTGTAGTGCCGCTCCTGTATTTTATATTTTATATTCCGTATCTCCATACTCCATACGCTTTATAATACCAACCCATTTCTTTATTCTTTATTAATCGTCTCGGTTCTCGATTAAAGTCAAAGTAGAGGAGAAAGTAGGGGAAAAGTTGTACATTTTATTGTAATTACATCTAAAGTCCAGAGTCTAGAGTCTAGAGTCCAGAGAAATTCATATTAGAAAGGTGCTCCTACGCGCTTTGCTTCCCTCACTCGCTCATGCTTGATGAAACTTTCTTGAACATTAATTCTTTTTTTAATTAGTGGCTGTGTGTGCATGTGTGCTGCCGTGGTGGTGCGCATTTGACGGCATCCACCTCTAAAATATCGTAATAGTAATCGTAATGCTAATAATTGCTAAAAACGGAAGACTGAAACGGCAAAAACTACCATCTACAAAGTACAAAGTACAAAGTAATGGAGCATTATGTAATGAAATTGGATATTATGGAAAAGTACTGAACTGGAAAGAAATTAAATCAGTTTAAACGATATGACAGAATATGGTGGCACAGTGAGTGAGAGAGTGAAGAAATTCAAACTCTTCTTATTTCCTTTGAGTTTTGAGAATTGAGTAAAACATTAAAATGAGAAACAGATTTTTGCTACTATTGCTATAATCAGAAAACCAGAAAGAAAGAGTGTAGAGAGCAGAGACCGGAGGAGAAGGGAAATTAAACAGGAATTCTTTGAAGTATATCTCCATTTGCATACATGTACAATGTACAATATCCAATCTATAGTAAACATCTACTCGTTTCAATGTAGTAGACTATAGACCATAAGATACTAGGCACTAGGCACTAGACACTAGCAGATGTGTAGAACGACTACGATTCTTTCATTCTCTATTCATTCATTCATTCATTTATTACTTGAATTATTATTACTGTTATTAATTCCTCCACCAACTACTTTTTCCTCCTCACCATAAAAATCTCCCATTATTACTACGGGCTAATGACTAACGACGACAAGAAAATGACGGGCTTAGTTTTACGACTATTTAACAATCTGTTTAGTCACATGTACTAAACTTGTAAAATACATAGAAGACTGTGCGTATGTTTTATGGTTTATGGTTTATGATTTACATATGTATGTATAATGTATTGCACTAGGGTAGGAATAACTGTAAGTGGATGTTTCAAGTTCCCAAAAAAGATTATAAAATAAAAAGTGAGCGGGATTTTCCTTTCTTCCTTGTTCAAACACTCTTTTCTCCAGTCTCCAGTCTCCAGTCTCGAGTCTCAAGTCTCTCTTGGCTCATGTCTTGGTGTAAATGTGACTTTTGGTTTGTTCTACAGAGAGACAATAACGATGTTGCACACAAGACACAAGACACAAGACAAGACAAGCAAAAGAGAACGAGGAACGAGGAGAAAGCCAGAGGAAGAGAAAGAGAGAAAAAAGAAGGGAAATTCGAATTTGTACGAGTACATGAATAGTGAAGAGACAAACGAGAAAAGTTTGAGCAATTAATTTGTTGCTCTTTTTCTCATATTCACTTGCACTCGCATAGCATGTCTCGTGTCTCTTCTCTAGTGTTCCTCTAAAGCATTGCATACAGTAGTTTTCAATGTATAAACCAAAAAGCGTCTGCTGTTTCTGCTCTTGGCATATACTTTTTTTACCCTGCTATTGTTTGTCTCTTCCTCTTTATCTTTGTCTCTGTCTTTGACTTTGACTTTGTCTTCATTGTTTTATGCAGAGTGTGGTGCTGGTGCTGTTTCTGTTTCTGGTTCTGGTTATGAGTCTCCACCCCTATTTTTCTTCCAGCTCTTTTGTTAACCGATTGCAGACTGCAGACTGCAGATGTTTTTATCTAAAGCTCAAGAGTAGGAAAGTACAAAAGGGAAATGCAGATGTACTTATATACTAAATACTACAATAAATACATATGCTATACCAAGTTGGAGTTGGAGTTGGACTGGAAGTGGAAGTGGAAGAGGAAGGAAGTAAAATGCAGCACACAATGACAGTAAAATAGTACAAGATTCTCTGGAAAAATTAAAGGAAAATGATGGAAATGAGGAATGTAGAGAAATGTGGAAATGTCCTGAGCATTTCATTACTACTGACTACTGACTACGAGCAGAAATGAAAGGCACGTTCCTTCAATAGATAATTTGAATGGTACATCTTTTGTTCCCTTCTCCCTTTCACCGATTCCTTCCTTCCTCCACTCTCTCTCGCTCTCTCCTCTGAGGTAAAGCGTTCAAATATCCTGTATGTACATTGTACAATGTACAGTGTAGGATGTAGAATGTAGAGTGTAGGATGTAGATAGGTACGTTTACGATTGTGTCACCGGCTGCTGCTCCCCTCATTTCCCATTTCCCGCATTTAAATGGCGAATTACAGTATAATTAAAATGAGTTGTACTTTATCGTTTTCTCTGACCACGTGTGAATGTTTAAATGTTTGAAGAGTCGCAGAACAAACCACACAGGCACAAACACAAAGACACATACATAAACCTACAACACATTACCTCACATTGGCTTGGCTTGGCTTGGCTTGGTTATCAACCAGTTTATCACCGTGTAAACAAAAGGACAAGCAACAAGAAATGAGAACAGGATGCGACGGGCTCTGCACTCTACATTCTACTGTAATTCATTTTCAGTAATTGATAAAACCGGCTGTCCCAAGTTTTCCTATAAACTACGTGAAAAAACGTTGCATTGTAAAAGCAGTCAGATTTCCCATAAAATTCTAAAGATAAGAAATAACAAACTTTGGTGCAAAAATTCAAGCCGTGAGAATTGTGAATGAATGAGAATGAGACTGAAAATCGAAATCGAAATTTTAAAATCATAAATTCCACTTTTTTCCCTGTGTTTAAATGTACTGTACAAATCTGAATAAAAGTACCTTAATTTTCTGCATATGAGGAGTAAAATACGGGTAAAAGAAATGTTGATAAGAGTTGGCGTTGGAATTGCAGTTGGATATATTTACTCTCATTTTCTGTGATGAAATGCCTCCACTTCCATTCGGTAGTAAAAATTTTAATTTTCTTCCATTCTCGAGATGGAATTTCCTGTCCTGTCCTGAGCCTTGAAACTAGAAACTAGAAACTAGAATCTTGTGCAATGGTACAAAGTGTATATAAATTATGGAGCCGTTAACCATTTGTTTGTTCTTTGTTCTCCTTGTTTTGTGTTTCGGTTTTTGGGGTAATAATTTATGTAGAGAGGGAGCCTAAAATGTTCTTGTCATCAACTTGTTCTAAACGAATACTTTGGTATTTGGTATAATTTCGAGTGCCGAGTCTCGAATCTCGAGTCGTAAAATGATTCATCGTCAAAATTGATGGCGTGGTATTATTTTCAAACCAATTTTGTAGTTGTTTCCAAGTTATGAATTCACATGAATTTTTTGAAATGAAAATGTATAAATTATGCAATGTAAGCAAACAGATTCTATTTGATTAAAATGGGGTTTAAATTTTAAAGGTTTGTTTAAAAAACCATACGCCTAATTTTTATTGGATTCTTTTTAAATTATGTAACCTATACTTTTATCTAAAAAATGAATACAAAAACCATTACATGTACAATGTAAATCAAAGTATGCAAAGTATTCATTTATTTACATATAAATTTGAATTTTTGACCACTTGCATTTTTTTATTCAAATTCAGAATCTAAAATCTAGAATCTAAACCTGCTTGAATTTTAAAGTAGGCGAATTACTAATATCAGAAGCGATAGAATCTCAAATCTCAAGAAGGGTCTAATGAAACGAGACTTTAAGAATGCAGAAATGAGTGAGGGTCGACTTGGAATACAGTTAATCATTTGTATAAATAATTATGGAACAGTCTGTTTTGTACATGTGCTTCTCCTTCTTCGTCTTCTTCTTGTTCTCCTTCTTTTTGTACACTTAGGAAGGCCATTGAAACGATTACAGCTTGAGTATAAGATGTAAACTGGCTGGAAATTTCCTACTCTCTGGAATAAGTAGTGAAAACGCAGTGCAGTGTCCGTTATGTTTCGTATACTATCTGACTGTGAGAGTGTAGGAAAAGGAGGATAGTAAAATAGACGAGAATTTAAAAAGTGAAGTTTTCCCATAAATTCTAAGCTTTGCCCAAAACTCCGCCGTATACCATTTACCATGTGCATTGTGTATAGAGTATAGAGATATATGGAAACATATGGCAGATGACGAGCATTATTATACTAATAGTGAAACACATCCAGATATTATTTAATATAATATTACATAACATAATATACAAATGCATGAGCACTCTCTTGAAACTCGAAACTGGGAGCTGGAAAGAATGGGGAGAGAAGGAGAGAAAGAGAGAGGGAAAGAAGGGATGAAGAGAAATGCACAACACTCACCGGGGTTGATCCTATATCTACTCTCTACTCTCTCTATGCTTTACAATTTGAGAAGACGGAAGGAAAAGGGAAGCCAAATTGAATGAGTTCAATGGGGCGTAGGCGAGTGAGGGTAGCCAAGTGAAAGACACTCGTACTCGTACTCCTTTTCCTACTCGCTCTCTCTATATCTCTATGTCTCTTTCTCTTTCTCTTGGGTCTTGTGTCTTGTGTATTTTAACATCTCTCGGAAAAGCTTAAGCTCGGCATAAATAAGCTTATTACAATTTATGTATCTTCATATCTCGCCCAGCAGTAGGAAAAGTATTAGCAGTGGAAAAGGAACAGCAGATTCAGAATCAGTATCAGAATGAGAAACAGAAGCAGAAGCAGTCGTAAGTAAGAGCAAGAACCACGTATGAGGAAAATCCAATTCAAATCCAACTAACAAACTCTCTCTTCATGCTCAACGTTCAACGTTCAAATCTCTGAAAATGTTACACTCTCCCTCATTCATACACATACGTTTTCTTCTCGTACTTTCTCTCTCTCTCTCTTTCTCTTTCTTGCTGTGTGAGCTCTGAGCTTTGAGCTGGCGATGTAGAATATATATAATAATATATATAATGTACAATATGCAACCATCCGAAATCCAAAATCCAAAATCTAGAATCCAGAATCCAATCCAACGCGTCTTTTCTTAAATAGACTCTCAGAATTCTCTCTTGCTCTTTATCCTCCTTCTTCTGTTGCTTCTTCCTCCATCCTTTTTGTCTTAGTTCATTCTTTATCCGAACAAGTCTCATTGTTTCTCTTTCTCCAACTTCTCATCTCATCTGAGTCCGAGAAGAAGAATCAGAATCACAGCTCGAGTTAAAGCGGCAGCAGATTTGCAGGTCTCAGCTCTTGCACAGAAATGTACAAGTATTCCGTCTAAACTCTAAACTCTAAACCCAAGGATTTCCTTGCTGATTCTCGTTTCTTTTGCAGATACACACTCCATCCTCGATCCTCCATATCCCATACTTCATACGCCACGCACATTCACTCTTAACTCTTTCCACCAAATGTACACTGTGCATATAGCATACGCAAAAGAAATCCAAGAAAATACTCCCAATCTTTCTCTCTATTCTATGTGTCTCGCACTCGTCTTGTCTCGTACTACTACTGCTATTGCAGCACGTACAAAATGAATTTATATGCACAAGCACTGAGAACTGAGACCGAGGATAAATTGAGGACTGGGTATGTTGAATATTTTTGTACATTGTGAATTTTTTTGTGATGCTACTTTTTGTCCTTTACTTCTTTACTTTTTTCTGTTTTTTTCTGGAAAACAGAACCAAATGGCAAAGTTTCTTGAAAATGAAACAAAGTATGAGAAAAAATCTCCAGCACTTTTCCTTTTCTCAACTGATGCGTGGATAAAAAATTAGAGGATCGTTGTGTTTTTTTGTGAAATTACTATGATTTTGAGAAACTCTAGTTTTTTAATTAGTATTGTATCAAGCTTCTCGTATGAAGTACGAAAAGTGTGTAAAATAAAGTAAGTGGTTCAGAACTAGAGGCAAGTTATATATAGGAATCTAGAATCTAGAATCTCCCATTGCCCTTTTATTTTATATAAAGGATTCATTTTACTATCTCCAAACTTTGGATGTGTACTGTGTCAATTTTCTACGAGAATTCATTACACAACAAAGAATACTAGAGACCAGAGACTAGAGGCAGGAAACAGGAAAGAGATGAAGCTGGTGCTTTGATTGTCGTGCTATACGCTATATGCTGCAGCTCAAGCTGACAGTGCAAATACCGAATACCAAACACCAAACGCGGAATTCCAAGATTGCAGTGGATTTTAGATTTAGCTGCAAATTCAAGTGAACGCACGATCTACTTGAACAACTTCCACATCCTACAAAGCACATTGCACATGACGAAAGTAGCAAAGGAAAAGGAATTGAAGGATGAGCTTGTACAAAGAGTAAGAGTAATTTGCGTTCATTGTTCTTTATACTCACTGTGATACTCATAAGCGTCTCAGATAACTGTCGATTCTCTGAAACACTCCTTTTCTACTAAATTCTGTAGGATGTGGTTTACATACGTATGTGTAGTTGTGTAGACTGTAGACTGTAGACAGTATTAGATATTAGATACTCTAGAACTTTATATGTACGTTCGTAGGTAGAAATAATGAGAAGAAAGTACATTAATACACGGATGCTCTGTCTTCTGTCGGCTTTAGATTACTTTCTCTTTTTGTTGCTGCTCTGCTACGATACAATACACAGTACACAGTCGACTGTCGGTTGGATTTGGATTGCAGTCTAGGCTGCTGGTTGGTTGGCTTTTCATTTCAAATCGCCTCCACTGACTTCAAATCCGAATCCGAACCCAGGATTGAAGTAGGAAGAAACAGTGAGTACAATTATGAGTTTTGAGTTTCGAGTTTTGAGCTTTGGGTTCTCCAACTCCTTGTCCAAATCATTCATACGTGAAATGCATATGTTCATTAAACACATAAGCCGTCAATTTCACTAGCTTTGAGTTGAGAGATTTGCGATGGGGAATCTGAAGTGAAATCCAAAATCCAGCCCACCCCATCATAATCGAGAATCGAGAATTGGGAATCCGAATGGAAAGAAAAGCTGATTAGCCTGTCACAACCAAAAATTTCCAATGCAATTGATAGTAATTTTATGACTAATGACGGATGACGAGCAGCAAATGTTAGTAAAATACAAGTATAATCTGCCTATTGCCCATTGCCTATTCCTTAAAAATTTTCCAGAGAACATACTTCAAGGATAGATACTCTTCAAATACCAATTGCAAAATTGAAGGAAAATTTTGAAACCTCCAAATTGAAAGCTATTTTAAACATTTAATATTTTTTCATATTTAGGACGAACGACCGAGCAATGGGTTACAGCTACAAATTATTTTAACATTATTCAAATTTCAAACATTGCTGTAGTGTACAATATGCAAGGTACAATGTACTTTGTACAGTCTAAATTATATTATACAGTGTACAGTAGCAGTAGTCCAACATTTGTGTTCATGTTTGTTACTGCGTTTGCATTCCGAGTTCCGACTTCCGACTGTTTGAGCATCATGTTCTGATGACATTCACCATTTATCATGGAATTATTTAGAATTTAGAATAGTAGCAGAAGGCATGAATGAGTAAGGGTGTAAGAAACGTGAAAAGTGGCAAGTAATAGAAGAGTCAACCTGTTGTCATCCACATCTACGTCGTACAACTGGTGAATACATATGTATTTGAATGAAAAAGAGAAAATTTGTAGAAAGAAGCTAAATGGTAAACGGTAAACAGTAAACGGAGGAGTGTTTGATATTCTATGGCAAAATAGGACAGGAGCAAAAAGGCTATTGGTTTGGCTAACTTAACCGTGGAGAAATAATTTTGGATTAAGCGTCCTCGTCTCATTTGCCTTTTGCTTCTGTGATTCTGATTCCATCGTAGATAGCAGATTACGTACAAATGCATATATAAAAGCATTTATAGACAAAATGGGTAAAATCTCGAAAATCTCTTGCACCGCACAATTTAATGCAACTACGTCAATACACGTTTCCTAGTTTTAATATGATAATATGTAAAGTGCATTTACTGCAGATTGGAAGAAAAATGCAGACTCTCTCAATTCAAAATTTACATATTGCTTATTGGAGCAAAGAGAAAACGAATGTGTGTGAAGAGTGGAGACTGTAGAGTATGGAGTGTGGTGAGAATCTAGAAATCTAGAATCTAGATCAAATGTCTTGCTGTGGTGGAGTAGAAAGTTGAAAGAGTGATATGATAAAACCACAATGTGCATTTACATGGATTCCCAAATAATAAAATTTTACAAATGTTTCTCCGAGGAGTCGTTCAAGCTCTTCTCTTCTCCTCCTCTACATTTTACATTTTACTTCTAGTTCTTCTTGTTCTTCGTGTTTCTCTGCCTGTTCTCACTGTCTCTCCGCCTCCTTCATGTTCCTATTCAACTATCACCAGTAACCAGTATCAACTTCCCCTCTCCTCTCAATTACTTATACATGAACAACTGTCTACAAAAAAATTCCCCATGCTCCATTCTCAATTCTGCATCCTCCTCTATCATTTTTTCCCATTTCTAAATGCATACACATACTTTGATGCTGATGATGATTTTCTCTTCTAAGTTTTTCCTTCACTCCGTTTCTTCTCCAGTCTTCAGTCTCCAGTCTCCAGCTTTCCTTCCAACATCATAATTTAAACATTTTTTAGCATACGATATTTTACAACCAAATAACATATAACATGTTCATTTTCTCAAATGTTTTAAATATGCTAATTCTATCTCAATTTGCAGTTTGTGAGCAAAGTGCAGTCTGTAGCCATGAAAGATGCAAGATTGTTCATGTTATTTCAATATATTTTACTAGTTGCTAGTTGTTAGTTTTTCAGTGCAGCTTTTATTGATAGGCTGGCCGAAAAGAAGCAAATTTTGAAATCAGAAGTGGAGACTGGAGGCTGGAGATTTTTAAACTAAAACTGATGGATTTTTCCTTGAAACTTGAAACAAATCAGGAATCAAAATTCCTCTAATGTTTGAGTTTGAATTTGACTTACGGTTACGAACCAAAATTCCTAATTCCTAATGCATAAAACATCAAACGGTTGAATTTTGTGGAATTCCGAATTCGGAATAGAACACAGAACAACGAACAAAATAGAAATTAGAAATTAGAAAAATACAAAGTACTCGTTTTCAAAGAGACCAGAAACTATGCTCCGAAAAAATGTTTTTCAACTTTATAATTTCTCTTGTATCGTATGGAAATTCCCGGGAAGTGAATTTGAACATGGAACAAAATATCAGTTAAAAATATGCATGTACGCAACCACATGTGTACAGTGTACACTGTACATTAGTGTACATTTTACATACATAATGAACCTCGTTATGTTTGTCTGCTTGTTTTCATTTATCATGCGGTTCCAAACCAGTGTGGAATTTAAATAATTAGATTAAAAACGGAGATCTAGATCTACATCTGTACATTTTGTACAAAGTACAAAGTATAGTGTATTGATTTGGATGGGGCTGCAGAGAAATTCAGTTCAACATGATCTTTTTCCTACACCACGCATAATACATGCTACAAAACGTATTGTTATGTGGTGGGTAACTGATGGAAATTGGTAATGAGAATTCATCATGTCACAAAGTGAAATATAGATTTTGACTCTGAATTCTGGATTTTGGACCCAGTGAAATTGAAATCAACATTTTGATGTTGGAGACTGGACGCTAGATCCAGATCGAAAATCGAACCACAAACTGATTCAATGAGCACTGAGTATATTATGTTTAAACTCGGACCTTCAACTTTGTTTCAGTGTTCGGTATTCAGTATTCTGTCTGCATATTTGCAATTTGAAGTAACAATATTTTTGACTTTAATTTTCTTTCCAAATTCCAAATGTTTCACATCACATCCCCCTCGCAGATCCAGCTTCAAGTGCAATGCATCAATACATATTCCGGAAAGTACGTCGAGCAACAAAATAAATCTGAGGAAAAATAGCAAAGGTCGTAGTAAAATTTCTCTGAATATGTTGCTTTGAGCTTTGAGTTTTGAGCTTTGAGTTTTGAGCTTTGAGCTGTGAGTTGTTTTTGAGTTGAAGTCGTAAAGTAAGCAGACTGATCATGACTTTGCCTTTCTTTTTATGCATAGTGTATAGCGTACACTGTACTGACATTGTACGTTTTTACATTGTTTAGTGTCTACTGGATATCGTATCATGAGCTGGAGTATTTTTTAGTGAAGACTTTAGATATTTTTACATCAATTCTCTTTGTGCAGTACTTGGCTGTATACTGTTCAGTGTATCTTGAATCCAGAATCCAGAATCTAGAATCTACAGGAATAGATTCTAGAATTCGATACAATTTTATGACAAACTTTTCTCTACATTTTATCTCGTGATATATATACAATGTACATTGTACACAACTTACTGCAAACAACAACACACAAAGTCTGTGTTTGGTTTGGTTTTGTATTTTGTATGAGAAAATCGATGATTTTCATCTATATTTTCCTGTTAAAAGATAAAAAGGTTGGTATTGGTATTGGTATTGGCATCAAGAGCAAGTCACCATAAAAATCTCTACCAATATAACGCACATGCCAAGTACCAGGACCTACAAAGACATGAAGTCACAAAAAAGAGCTGCAAAATTTAAAAGGAAAAGGGATATATTGCTCTATGATAAAGATAAACAGATAAGACTCGTAATAAAAACAGAAATGTGTTTTTCTTGACAAAAAAGACAAAAGCATCCTTTTCACAGAACAATGAAAGAGCTCAAGAAAGACGGGAGAAAGCAAAGAAAGTTTTCATTTGTTATTGAATCTGCCTCTGACTTAAAAGGAATCCAACCAAAAAGCCAACAAGTCAGGAGTCAGGAATTGAGAAAGAACTAGAATCTAGAATTTTTTGATTACAACTACTACGACGACTACTCACAACTCACAAGTCATCCTACTGCTACTGCATCTATTATTATTATATTGTATTTGTGAATTTGAGGCAGAGAATGAAAAATAAGAGGCAGAGCAGATGAAAGAGAAAATATGAAAAGGAAAAGCAGAGTGATGACAGCAGAAGATGGAAGATGAAGGATGGAAACAACAAAACAAATCACAGCAGGAGAATTTTATTATGGAAAAAATTTACATACAACCAAGAACATAAAAGAATCAAATTCTGTTTGGATTTTAATGGAAATGGAAATTCTCATCACAAGATTTCAGACTCCTTCCATCCAGAATCCAGAATCCAGAGCACAAAGAAAATTTTCAACCTCATTTAAAATTTTGCATGTAATTATATCATACGCTTTGTGCCTTTGTATGTGCATGTCTATTTTCAATTTTCAGGGAATAAATTAATACGAGGAAGAAGGAAAAGTAATTAATATTCCCTGGTTAAATGACGAATTTTGTATCTAAGATTTGAGATGAATTTCTTTGTAATAAAAAATAAAATGATTACTGTGAGCAGTTGCATGCTGGAAATTGGAGCAAAAGTAATGAGTAATGAGCATTGAGTAATCTTCCTTTTTCAATATGAAAATTCTTTCCAGACTTTGTCTAAAAACTGAATAAAATAAAACTGCACCAAAATAGACCACAGATCAGAGAACATAATATCAAATCAAAATACCTTATTTTCAGCACAAAGCACAAACCTCAAATCGCCAATACATTTCTCTTACTAATCTTAATAGTCGTACTAAGTACAAAGTACAAATTATATGTAGATAGTTGGAAAAAAGTATTCCTAATTCCTACTGTTCAATGTTCAACTTTCCATCTTTTTTACTGGATGAAAACCAAAAACGAGTAAAAGGCGGAAAGAAACTACGGAAACTAAGGAGATTTTGATCATTTTGATCACTGATCTCATTCTGTAGTGACTAGGGAGCCTTTAAAAAGTTTGTTCATAAAAAGTTAAAATGTGATGGTGAAACTCTTGCGTATACTTGAGATTGAGAAAGCATCTCGATCTCGGACTCCCATTCAAATTAAAATACTTTAGTATACTAATGAGGCTTTGTAATAAGGAATAAGCTTGTCTTTAACCTGCTCCTGCATATTTAAAATGCATACGCATGATACTCCTCGTATCTCGTATGCGTACAAACTGCACACATCTTGCCCTTTTGAATTTTAGACTAGAAACTTTTGAGTTTTCAAGTATCATTCCCTCACTACTACGGTACTGTGTTATGTACTATGTTAAGTACTGCCCTATGCTAACTATACGATATGTAATATGTAATGTATATTCACTACGCATTCTATATGTGTAAGTCCCTAGAATAAATATCCATCCAGGGATATTCACTTTATTTAGTATTCATATACTTTAGTACAAGAGCTAACTATCCTGAAAATTTCAAGTCTCTAACTTAATTGGAAGTATTTTTAAAAAATTAATTAAATTT
>JAQGBH010006114.1:0-13049 GCA_034698265.1 Sminthurinus aureus | reverse complement strand
ACTTTCGTAATAGAAACTTTCTCGCCAAAGTTAGACGTGTTGCAATTGCAAACAGATTAAGAGTGAGCGTGTTAAGAAAGAAATAAGCAGTGTTTTTGCTTTCATTATTTTTGAACAAAGAATGAAAAAGAAAAGTAAAAAAAAATACGAGACATTGGGTGCAACAATTTTATTCACTATTAGGTGCTCTCTCGGGTGTGTGAAAATAGGAAAATGAAATGGAAAACTTATTATATTATATTTAACAAGTATCTATAATAATAATAATATTAGTATAACAGAATGGAGTAGGATAAAATAAAACAGAATAGAATAGAATAAAAGCTAATGGTGGTAAATGAATGGATGGTGAGAGTCAGACATCAGACAGTAAGTCAGTTCGTTCATCGTCGTCTGTATCTACTTTAAGTTGTAAGTAAACTGTACCCATATAATATTATTCTATATTCTAAATGTGTATTGTGTATGAATGGATGAGAGAGAGAGTGTATGTGTTATCTATGCCAGTACATATACACAGTAATATTACACACACACTCTCGCTCTTGCTGTTACTGTAAGTCAGCCTATAGCATAATATGCCATATACCAAGTCAGCTACGATATACATAACGAGAGTTCATTGCCCATCCTTGAATATATAGGTTATACACACGACTCTACAGCATTATCATCATGTTCTATGTACTTTTTATATTATGTTGATGCTGATGATGATGATGATGACGACGTTCTTTTTGCATTCAGATTTTTTTCTGTGTCTTTTGTGTCTTGCTTACTCCTAAATAATATTATTATTATTATCATCACACAACGTATGAAACATACTTATGTATATGAAAGAGAATTTCATAAACAAATCCTAAATATTCAACATTTAAATACCCCGAGCAAATATAGTCAATATTCAAAGTATGTTGTACTATTTTTTTTGTACATTCTATTTTTAAACAGTACTTGTATTTTGCAATTATATCATGACTTATGAGGGACTTGAGAATTTAACACTTTTTCTTATTTTATTCAAAATACGTGTATAAATTATTAATCTATTTGATGACTAACTTTTGTTTTTAAATTAAAACAGTTTCCTAGGAATAGATGTATTGTGTATGTATTGTGTTGAAATCTCACCTTTACTATTTTCTAATTTAATAACATTCGAATCAATGACGGACAACATTGGAAGAGTTACGATTCCCCGCATCTAGTTATCAACAAGATGCACAGGTACAAGGCAAAAATGTAGTAAGAGTTGTAGATAGATAGATCCAATTTAAATCACATCCAATTTTTAGTAGTAGAAATTCCAAGATTGATCCATCATTTTATTGTTGTCTTGTTGCTATTTGGAATCAATTTTTAAGATATTCTATTTTTCTCTCTGAACGGCATTCACTTTCCAAATAAAAATTATTTCAAATTTTTATTTTTCAGTCTCAAAAAAAACACACTTTCTAATCTCAAATCTCTCTAGATGTAAAAGAGAACAGATTTTAAGAATAACTTGTTTTCAAAATTCAGTCTTTATTTTGGTTAAGTAGTTGATAGTTGATTTGTTTTTATTTGTCATTTGATAACGATTGGTTTCCAAAATGAGATGAATCGGAGGAGATGTGAGACGGAGACAAATTCCAATATTCCAGTATGACTTGATATGTAACAGCACAATTCTATAAACTCAGCCATGCCATCACTTTTTAACTTTTGGCTTGAATTTTATTTGCTCCAGAAAACAATGAATAATAGAATAGAAGAGTTCCAAATTCACGATCACCACAATAATTTACATAGAAAATTAGGTATTTATTTATTTATCCAAAATGTATTTGATACTTCAAAAAATTTCCAGGCATCAATTAAGAGCACCAACAGAAACAACTTGATAGATTCTAGATTCACTGTACTTTTGTACGAACGAGAACAAGATAGAGTTTTGTATATAGAATATTATATGATTTGCACAAAACTCGGTGTAAATTCCAAATATTTACTTGATATTATTCATGTGACTTTGTGCTAAATGGAGAGAGAAATTTTTCTTGTCTCTTCTTTTTTCTCTATTTATTAGTGAATAATTACTACAAAGTCTTTTCACAAGTGAAATATAATGAATAGAGAAGCTTTTTTAACGCTTAATGAAGCTGAAGCTTTAAGTTGTTTGCTTGACAATGAATGGAAAATGCAAACTTTCTTTCTTAACATTCCCGTGTAAATGAAATAACGGCAGTGTGTCTAGTGTCTAATTTCTAGTACATTCCGTTTCCACTCAATTCTCAATTCACAGTCACTATCACACAGAGGAAATTTTTTCAGGACTAATGTGAACATTAGTCATTAGAGTTTTTATCCGTATTTGAGCTTTCGCCTTGAAAAAATATAGGTATATTATTATGACACTTTGTTGAATAGAAAAATAACTATTGATATTTTATTTGTTTATTTATTCCCAAGCACAGCTAAAAGACAAGTCACAGTCACAGTCAACACAATCTTAATAATCTCATCACAGTGTACTCCAAATTCCAATAATTTCTAAAATGTCTCTTTCCCGTTCTTCAGTTTAAATCACAGTAGAATCCAAGTTAAAGATTGACAGAACAAGATGAAAAAGAAGAACAAGGCGAATAATGATTCGTTTTGAGAGTTGAGAGTTGATAGAAAAATAACTGATTCCGGAAGATGAACAAGTTTCACTGTACACAATGAACTTTGATTCCAATGAAATACTCTAGACACTGAGAACTGAAATCCAATATCCGAAATGGAAAATTATTGAAGAATGTGAAACTTCACCAAATTGGAAAAAGCACAGAAAAACTCTTGTTTTATTTATTTATTTATTTATAAATAAATAGGGAATAACTGGTTGGTTGTTGATTTCTCAAAATGTGGAACCAAGTATTTAAAAACATGTAGAGTTGTCACAATCGAACAAGTTGCAAGTTCTTCCGGAGTCCCACAAATAGACTGAGAGTTTGATGCAATACAATCATTTGCAAATCCTCCTCTTCTCGTAACACTATGTATACTATGTTGCTATTGTGTATTCAGTATTCACGTTCACTGTGTTGTGTTGTGTATGTCTAGTCTATCCATCTATCTATCTAATGTAAATATGCTATTACTATTTACTATAGTTAGTTAATGGCGAGTGGACTCGGGATTCGTAATGGCAAAAATTGTGTGTATTATATTATTATGCTATGCTATGCTATGTTCGCTTATGTTTTACGTTATGTTGAGCTGCACGGAGCTGTGTGTATTCCTCAAAGCACAACTCTATACTGTGGCAATGTACCTCACTCTCCCTCAAACTCAGTCACAACTCATAACAACATAACAGTGCATCCAGCCAGCACTCAAATACATACACAGCATGAACAACTTGTACTCGTAGTCGTATGCTATTCTATAGTAACTATATAGTGCTTCGTCTTCTCCTTTCCTATTACTATTACTAACTGTATATTATGTTGCATGTACTTGCTTGTACATACCAGACTAGACCAGACCAACCAACTAAAGGAAACCTGGCCATATCAAATGCAGTGCAATTCATAACAACCCATCTACATAATACGATAATACTCTCTTGATTACGTTTATTATTGTAGTGGGAGTGAGAGTCTTTTTCTTTTTCGCTAGTTCTTTTTCCTTTCGTTCTTAAGCATTCATGTACTTTAGACTTTAGACGAGTATTATAATAATATTATGCTGTATGCATACATTATACACGCAAAGTGATGATAATACAAGTCCATGTCTGACTATTTGTCTGTCTCTGTCTCTATCTTGGTCTGTAAGTACTCTCTCTACTCTGTACATACATACATTAAAATATTCGCCATGTACCCACTAAACTAAAACTCAACTCAACTCAACAATAGAATTTTCCCATGTACATACATACCCACAAACACATTAATTTCCTAACTGTAATACTGCTCTTCAACTCGGTTTAGTATACTAACTACAAATACATACTTTTTCCCCTTTAGATTTTTTTGTGCGTAATACTACAGTAATAATAATAATAATATTAATACTTTCGCTTCACTCTTTGTTACACTTGATCATTAGTACATGTACATATTATAATATTATTATATGTATCAGGATATGCTTATAATACAATATCTACATTTATTTTTGTTGTTTTTTTATGCATGTGTTTGGTGGTCGGCTCTTCTGCTTTTTCTTCCTTTCTTTCTTTTTTTGTCTTTAGAGTTTATTGCTCCTTCTCCTTCCGTTTTATAATAATAATAATAATCCATGTGCCATGTATCCACAATTTACAATCTACAACGTAAAATTTTTCTCTGTAAATTAGCAATGAGTATGAAAATTGTATTGTTTCCTACATGCTCAAATTCACCTTTCAGCATAATATTATATTATACGTAGTACAAGTTTCTAGTTTTGAGCTTTTCCAAAGTTATGAAAAAATCATAGGATTTATGATATAATTTTTTCTTAACAGATACCACATCAAATATTATAGATTATAGATGTATTGTGAATTGAGAAGTGAGTAACAATCGATTATTGGTATTTGGTTTGGTATTGTATTGAAATGAGCTCAATATGAGGAACAATGGGCGATGGATGGAAATTGAAATACAAAAAGAAGGTGGAATGCCATGTATTTGTATGTCATCTGTATAATAATTGATAAAAAAAAATAATAATATTGTAGCATTGATAAGAATATTATGGAAATACCTACTTGTAACATTCAAACATTGAAAAAGCATTGGAAAAAACGGAGAAACAATCGAAACTAGATTCTAGATTCTAGATAATGTAAAATAATAATAATATATTAGACATTGTTTCCATTTCTTCCCCTTTTTGAAGAACAACGAATGAAAGGACTGCCGAATTCCAAATCTACATTAATGTACGTGTCGCCTTATGTGGAATAACGAGACAATCAAATGTGATTGAACTTTATGTGAATGAATTCACATTCATTTTCATACTCCGGACTGGATTCAATTTTCAATTTCAATGGTTTGACTTTTAATTCTTGACTGCGTAACACTTTACTTTTCCTATCATAGCATACCATACGTAATATTTATTATTATACTATACTAAATTATTATGTAGAAACCTAAGCATTGAAAACTGAAGCAGTCATTGTCCTTGTTATTTAACTGTGTATATGTTTTATTTAGTATTTAGTACATTGTCAAATTTTTTGAGATCACTGAAATTGAAAAGACAAAAAGTAACCGAGTTTTGGTTTCAATTTCCCCTTCTTTGATTCTGTTTTGGTAACACTTTTCAAAATCATAATGACAGGAGAGTGAGCAAAACTGCGCTGTATAACACTTTTATCCAGGTCATGATTTAGAACTACTACTACTGACTACTGTAATATCGGTGTTGGTATTGCTGTTTAGTGTCGAGTGTAAGCTTTGTCACCGAACTACATAATAACCAAAGTAGTGTATATATTATCATGATGAGACAATCGAAAGAGAGCAGTAATAATTTTACATATTGTAATTGTTGTACATTATATTATATTATTTCTATTCATATTTATTGCATGTGCTATGTGCACCTTGCCTTGCCTATTGGATATTGTGTGTTGGGTGAACAAGGAAAAAATACACACAAGTTTCAGTGTCCATGACTGAAACACTGAAACTGTCTCTCAATATCAAAGTCACTGTCAACTGTCACAAAAAGATTGTCCAAAATCCATGCTTGTATGTACAATGCATAATGCACATACAACAATCCAGCTCAATAATGATGGTCACAGTAATGTATTTATTAGTACATTCTGGATTCTGGATTGGACGGTCAGCGGTCAGTCATAAGTATCAACTATGAATGTACATAAACTAACTGTAGCTCTAGCTGTACAATTTTTCCTCGTCATAACGTGACCAGTCCACTAATGTACAATGTATAGCATACAGTGTACAGTGTAAGTAGTTCAGAGTCCAGAAAGTCAACGAAAGAAAGGAAAAATAAGGGAATTAATACATAATAATAATAATAATATATCATATAAAGTCCTCTGCCTCTTTTCACATCCATCAGAATTCATTATTTAGTATCGAGTATATTGAGAATTTTAGTGTATCTGTCTTATGACTCCTACGGAACTGCTATAATGTATTACGTTTATATCCTGTACTACAGAGTTTTTTCCCCTTTCTATAGCTGAGAGCTGTATACTGTATATTAAGTCAACGGAAAATAGGTCTTCTTCTTCTTCTTCTTCTATTTCCTTCCCTTTTCTTCTTTTTCTTCTTCCTTTGGATATTGTCGGCATGCAAGAACGTCGTCTATCCTCTATCCCGTTCCGTTGTCCGTACTCCATACTCCATACATACAAAACAATGTGTGTAAAGACTAAAGACAGAGACATGAAAAGGAAACTGTTAGTTCCTCTCTCCCAGTCTCTCTCTCTCTCTCTCTCTGGTAGTTTTTCTAATTCTGATGGGTGTTTCAACTGGAACCACCTGCCCGAGCTGAAGTCAAGCAGTCGTGTGTCCAGTTGTCTCTACATTGTAAATTCTAAACTCTCAACCAAGTCTAACATTTTATAGATTGTTTTGGTAAATGAATTGTCCATGTGTTTTTTATGCACTTTGTCCATATAATATCTAGCTAAATACTAAATACATGTGTGCTCGTGCACGTCTCCCCTTCTTCTTGAACTCACAACTAATCTAAGTCAAATACGTTATAATATCTTCTGCCTTATACTTTTGACATTAGTTTCGAGTCCCGAGTCTCAAGTCTCAAATATATCTTAAACTTAAATGTAATTCAGAATTGAGTGTGAACAGCACATAATTATCATTATTATTTGTGTGTGAGTAGTGTGTGTTTAAAATATGAACAAGTACATATTTTTATGAAATTGGGATCATTTGTTCCATAGATACTTGAGCCATGTTCCATGTTCCATGTTCAATACATTTCATGCAATCACTAGTCGAAAGACGAAATATATATATATGAATATGAATATCACCTGCTTCCGAGAAACAAGAAACAAGTCCTCCAATGGAAAAATACTATATATATTCATGTATAAAATCACATGTAGCTCAGATACAACCTACAAATACAAACTACAGTCCACTCCAATCCAATTCAAATCATAATATATCTAATATCTAGTACAGCTATATTATTTATACCTGGAAAAACAAACAAACAAACACGATACCCGGATTTCCCAATCTTGAATTGCACTTGGACTTGAAAGAAAAGGAAAAGAGAATCAACAAGAAACAAGACTCATCCGGAGGTAGTTGAAAATGATAAAAATAGCTAAACGTTTAATAATACTTATACAAGTCCAAGATAAAAGTATAACGTGTATTTTTCCATTTGTATTATTTATACGTGTACAATATATTTCTTCTTCTTGTACCTTTTGTTGAGTGTTCCCGTTTACACCAACATGTACAGTGTGCATAGTTTATAGTGTAAAAGAGGATTCTGTACCTTAATGGATATGCCCACTACTACGACTCCAATTATAATTGACCTACTAATTTCTGGTCCAGTCCAAATATATCCTTCTCTCTCTCTCTCTCGCTCTGTATCCACATTGTAAGTTGTGATCAAGGTTGCACCGTTTAAGGTTTAAGGGTCCTAACTCCTAACATCAACCCTTATCAATATTCAAGGGAGAACGTCTTCTTCTTCTCATTCTTCTTCTTATTACTCTCCTGTTCCAGTTCCTGCTGTTACTCACTTCCACGTACTCTTGTACTCTTGTCAATACGCATTCATATTCATTCATATTCATGTACATATACAAATACAAATGCACACTGGACAGATGGATGCATCTCATCAAATATCGTAGTGTCTGACGCATCGTATCGTAACTCGTAACGTATCGTATCACATTGCATCAGTGATATTCCGAACTTGAGCTATGCAATGTCAATATGTACACATTTAATATTTACATAGAATGCCAGAAGACACAAGACAGACAACCAGAGACAGAACAAGAGAGAACAAGATAGAATGAGAGAGAGAGAAATGTCTAAATACTAAACATGCAAAGGAACCTACGAAAACGGACAATAAAAGTTTTCTATTTCAAGTCCATCACTTTGATCCAATCTTGAGGAAAATGAGCTCCAACAAGTCTTTTGTTTTCCTCACACTGACCATGTGCTCTTCCTAATAATAATAACACCACCATCATCATCATCATCCTCGCATCATGTCCAGAGCAATATGTTATTGTAAGTAGTAACACCAATACTTTGTACTTTGTACTAATATTATATTATATGACTGGAAAATTGGAAGATCGGAAAAGCTGAATTTTTTTAATATACACACTGTACATTGATATATCTGTTTATTGCATATTTCCAACGCAACCAATTCAGCTTTTCCGGTCTTCCAATTTTCCAGTCATATAAAATACAACAGTGGGCAAGTTGGCAGACGCCGAGTAAAAACTACATCTATTTTTATTTTTAGTTTCCTTCCCAATTTCCATTTTAACGACAACAAGTTGTTCATAGAACTTGAGTCTATAGAATCTAGATTCTATATTCAAAATGTATATGTCGATTTACTCCTATTCAATTTGTCTATGAAACTGGAAGTGTTTAGGTTGGTTTGATTTGGTTTTACGCATGTTTTTAGATGCAATCACATGTAAGGAAAAAGATGATACTTTCTGAGCTTCTGAGCATAATGTAGTGGTGAGTGAGTGGTGACGGATGTGGAGTTGGTTGTTAGGGTGCAGGGCATAAAAAAAAGAAACCAGAAGGAATGGTTTAAAATTGCAGACTGAAACTGATAACCAAGAAAAATTTGCAAAATAACACATGTCCAATTGTAGAATGTAGAAAACTCACGTTTTCATCTGTATCATTCATTCTTTCTTATAGAATGCAAAATACCAAGTAGAGAGACAATGATGGTTGGATTTTGGATGAAGATGAAAAGGGAGGAAAGAAGGAATGTGACAGAACTGTATGAGTGTTGTGTTGTGTTTTGTGCATGTGTATAGTATTATAGTATGTTGACTAGAGAAGGAATTGTATTGGATGCATTCATACTTGATACAGGTATGAACTCTACTCAACCATCAAAACAAAAAAACAAACGGATAAAGTTTAGCGCATACCACAGTAGATAGCATGATACAATAACTAATACATATGGAAAATAGTGAAAGTCAGGACTTGGGTTGTAAAAACATCTTCTATATTAAAACTCCTCAACGTCTTTTAATCTTTTACACCATCTTTGTCTCGAGACTCGAGACTCTAGAGTTCAGTGCTCGCTTGGTCAACGGTTCATTTCATTTTACTCTCTCTCTCTCTCTTCATTCTTATGTAAAATCTCTCACTTTATCTTCATTTCCCCCTCTTCTTCTCTTTTTTTGTTCAATTATAAGACCACCATTAAGCATAATACTCACTCTCTCTGTATATGTCTATGCACACTCGTGTCTCGTGTTTTCATGTTGAGCGTGGATAATATTTAATTGTTAGAAAATATATACAAGACATCATCATCATCATCATCACCATTCTTTTACATGAAGAATGAAGAAGGCTGAGAACTAAGGATAAGATGCAACATCCAACATTCAGCAGTTCAATCACATGCATAATATAATATATAACAATGGAAATGATACACACTATACACCACACCACAGCACACTTTCAACACTAGAGACTAGAGAAAGAGCCGAGTAATTTTATATATATTTATATATGTTTATATTTAGAACAGTGTGACTTTCCTCTTGATAAAAACGTGAACAAGGAAACGAGAGCGTGCAGTTAGAAACTGGGATTATATGATGAGAAATATTATGATGATAACAATTGGCATGGGGTGACTGTGGCTGTGCCTGTGAGAAGATGAGAGATGACTTATACGCGTCACGGTATTCTTCTGTTTCTGTCTCTGTTTATTGTCAAAGTAATATGCATCTATTATCTTGCTATTCTTGGTCATTCACTCCGCTCGTCTTCATCATCATCTTCCTCTTTCCGTCTACATTCTACATTCTACACTCTGTACTCTAAAAACACATTGACTCAATGACTGACTTGTGATTATCTGTGAGCTAGGTTAGGATGCTCAATCCTCAATGCTCATGCTTCTTAACCGTGGAAAAAGGATGTACTCTCTCTCTCTCTCTCTCCCTCTCGTTCTGTCTATAAACTTGAGATGTACAGAAAAAAAACTAATAGGAGAGCATTTCACATAATAGACATGAAACGTTTCTCTCTCTCTCTCATTTCTCGCCAATGTGGATGTGTATCTCTATCCAAATCCTAGCCAAACTTTACATAATAATTGTGTATGTCATGTAAATAAATCACTATGGACTAACGATAATAGATAAATAAAATATATGTAATAAAAAAAAGTAAAACGAGTAAACTCCTTCCATTGTCATGTACCTCGGAGAGACAATTGTACATATTTCTCACTGTTGCTATTGACAATTTGACTATTTGACTATTTGTCTATCCAAACTTTACCTTTGAATTTTGAATCCTTTTCAGCACTATTTGCTATTTGTAGTTTTGTGTACACAAAAGACGTGGCATGCAGCATGCATGACGTGGGTAGTGGTACATGTTGAATTTTGAATGTTGAACGCTCAACACTCAATACTCAAGTACTCATAATCAGTGAGACGTACATACGTACATACATACATGTATAAAGAAACGTAGTGGTTCATTGTGTTTGTAGGTAAACTGTAAATTGTACGTTGTGATTGTATATTGTTTGTGTACTCTTGCTTTGGTTCCCTTTCATATTATATTATGTTATATTATTGTCATCTTCACTGCAAATCTCTTCCTGGTTTTCCCCTTTCCTCTTTTGTTATTATTATTATTACTACTATTAGTTCTTTGACTAAAGGTCCACTAACCCGAAGAGAGAGAGAGAGATACTCACTCACTCACTCTCATGAGAGAATAAGAGAGAAACTTTCATTTTCAACAGCGGTCGTCGTTCTTTATCAAATCCTTCCTTCGTTTTCCCTTTCATTTTTCCTTCTCTATATCTCCAATTTGCATCCATCATCCAACATCCAACTCTTTACTCTTCAACTTACTTTAGTTGGGCTTGCCGTTTGCCATTGGTGTGGAACAATGAACAATGCACCATGTACTAATGTACTAATGTACTATGTACTATGTATAAACGTGCAGAGCAAGAAGAAACAGAATAAGAATAAGAAGGAAAGAGAGGCAATGCCCTCACCAAATCTTTGCATCAAAATGTAATAGCCAATTCAAGTCAAGACAAGTCAAGTTGGAAACGATAGTAATGACCGTAGTCCGTATTCTGTAGTCATAATCAACATGAACATTTCATATAATTTCCGTCTCTATTTTTTATTTTTTTCCCTCTCCCTTTCATTATTAGTGCACTACACGCATTTTCTATGTGTAGTGCACGCTGCCATTATCATTTTATTATGTTACAGAGATAGATTTTACACGCTGACTAGCAAATTGATGATGAGGCTTTGACCATTTAAGGTACTCACATCTCAAGTCTCAAATCTCAATGTTCAAAACTCATATGACAAATAGACGAATAGAAATTTTAAAAAGTATTGTATACACACAGGATATAATATTTCATAGATCATAGATCATCGACATCGACATTGTACTTGCTCACAAGTCAGTTGTAAAAATTTGAAGTGTAAGTGTAAATCCAAACGATTAAGCTATGCCAAAAGCCAAAAGGTGAAGGAACAGCTAGCTAAAAAAACATTTCATTACATCTTCCGTTTCGACTGTAGTTTCTAGTTTCCACCCAAAGAATATAAATTTTAACATGATGTGTCATCAAGAAAATTTTATACACACAGCATACAGTAGATACTTACTAGATGTATAATTTTTGAAAAACCTTTGCCGTTGTCGTTGTCTGTGTTGAACATTTTGAACTTTGAATTTTGAATTGAGTTGAACGTCGAACGTCGAGCCTACCAATTGAAATCATCTTGTGTATTATAGTGTTCAAATTTAAAATGTCACATCATAATTCAGTCAAAGTCAAAGCCAGAAAACTTTCCGAACTTTCCTAACTTTAAGAGCCTAATTATTTAAATGTAATATCTTGCTGGTTGCAAAGTAGAAATAGCAAATTGGAAACGGCTTTTATTTTTTAAAGCCATAATATAATAATAATAAATTATATAAAATGCATGTACATTGAGCATCTACAATCTACAATTGTCTACATTAATTTCTGTTCACTGGTCGTAGTTGATATCCGTTTTTGTTTTTGTTTTTCACACGCCTTCAGAGGAACAAAATGTGTAAAAAAAAGGAGAGAGAGAGAGAGGAAAGTGTATTGACATGAGCATGCATTTTGAGAAAAAAATACTTATACAAGCACACATAACAAGTTGTAATGTAATGTACCATAATTCCACACATGTGTGTGTGTGTGTATTTTGTATTATCATAGAACCTGATGAGATTGTTGTAGCTTGGGATTTGGCATACTGTACTTGTATGAGCAACTGACATAGTGGCAGAGTGACTGGGGTGAGTGCCTCCGTACAAAGGTCAATTTCCAACGAATGGCATGGCCATATAACGTAATAAATAAGCTTGGTCTCTGCATTCTCCAACTCAACTCAACTCAATTCAACTTTGCAATCCAATCCAATCCAATGTAATGCTTCGCCTCTCTCTCTCTCGTCATTGTTGTTGTTTTAATTCATGTTCACACGCTCATACATACACATGATAGTTGAGTATGAGTGCGAAAATGAACGTGAAAATGAAAACGAAAACGAATATGTAAATAAATATATAGATGTAATGTATAATGCACACATGTATGCGAGTGCGAATACAAATGTGTGAGTGGGAATAGAGAATAGAGAATAGAGAGAAGAACAATAACAATGAGAAGAAGTAAAGTGACTGAGAGAGAGAGAGAGATAGAAAGGGAAGGTAGGTACATTGCACTGTAGTAAAACATTGAATAAGTGAATATCATTAAGATTCTTGACTGCCAGAGAGCGAGTG
>JAQGBH010006113.1:0-13050 GCA_034698265.1 Sminthurinus aureus | reverse complement strand
GCTGGCACAGCGTTAGCAAATGCGCATAAACAGCGCTTTTCCGATTTCCGACGCTTTGCCAGCGCGTTGCCGGCACAGTAATTGTTTGTAGGGATGATAATGGAAAATGGCGTGGTTAAAATTGGTGAAGGGACTTTTCTCTCTTTCATATTTTTCTTTCTTGGCTTCTTCTTCTGTTTCTGTTTGAGCTTCTTATTTGAGCCGGTATTCACCCGATGGTTTACTGTGCCATGATTTTTTTGAGGGGGAAAACGGAATACTTGGTTTGAGTTTGAGTTTGGGAAGGAAAGATGCCATCTAAATTCATGGAAGGAGTCCTCTAAATCACTTTTATCGGACTGCATCATTGATATTTAAACGAGAGGAAGAGACTACCAGAGTCTTTAAAAGAAATATAACGTAAAACCAACTCCTCTCTCTCTTCTCTTTTCCATGTTCATGTTCTTGACTCATCTCGTGGTTGCTTCAACTAACTCAAGGCTCAAGACTCAAGACTCAAGTACTCAAGTATTTAGGAGATGAAAAATTCTTTGAATAAATGTGCTTTCCTGATCACGACTCAACTCTCTGTAACTCTCTGTAGTTTTTACACTCACTCTCTATTATCTATAGTTTCAAGTCTCGACTGTAGACTGTAGAGTCTAGAGTCGCTGACAGGAACATTCGTTTTATATTCCTTCGCCTGACTGCGAATTATTTATTCCCCGGTAGATTAAAGCTCGTCAACGATAACCAATTTACACTTGCTTTTGAGGGAAAAAAACTCGAAGTTTTTTGCGTATGTTTGGATCTTAGCTGTTGGCTGTTAGATGTTGAATGTTAAAGATGCTCGGAGAAACGCCCGCCCGCCTTTTTTCCACTCTCCACTTTCCAATTTCCACATTTTACATTACATCACATTACAGTAATCTTTTATGAATCTTTGCTCATTCCTCCTTCCTCGCTGAATGTTTAATGTTGAATGTGGAAAACTCAATTTCTTTCCAATTTACAACTTTGTGATATCCACTGATATTTATTTACAGCTGAGCATTTACAATTTACACTCTACACTCTACAATCTGAATCGGAATCTGAAATTATTTACAGAGTGCAAGTGTTATCCGTTATCTGGTACGTGAAAGAATATCAAGTTGTATAAGCACAGGGCTTAATGTATTATGAGGAGCATGACAAGAACAATAACAATAACAAGTATAACACCATCTCATATTTTTCTCCATCAGTATTTAGTATGCTCAATGCTCAATTCACACTCGTGGGTTGGATTGGCTCGGATCGGCTGGGATTTTCAGGATGAAAGATAAATGTAATTGTAAATCTAGGGATTTTTAAAAAAAAAGACTTGTGTAAAACCTAATGTGCTACAAATGCTACTTGTTCTCCTTACATTTTTACTTTATGAACGTGAATAAGTGAGGAAGATTAAACTTTCCGAATAACAATCCTAAGACCTAAGATCCTCAGATCGTGTGAGCACAGGCATTTGTAATTTATCTGAAAGATGCTGAAATTCAACACTTGAGTTAAACGGAGGGAAAAAAGAGCATCGTGATGTTTACCATTTACAGCAAGCCGAGCTCGAGTTTACTTGTAAATTGTTCAGAGAACACAAACAACAGACAACAGAAAGGCTGTAATGCTGAAACACCCAAGAGCTCAACAAAAAAGAGAAGCAGCCCCTAAACTTTGAAATCCTGAAATCTATGTACATTTGACTCTTCTTCTCTTGCGATTGCTTACGATTAGTTTATTGAATTTCGGGTTTTGGGTTTTGGAATTTTAGGTATTAGCTTACGTCGATAGATTATTGGTTGTTGCTTGTTGATTCATGATATTTATATCTCGGGATTTAGATACAACATAATTTTAACCGGAATCTGAGGAAAAAGTTTTCTTCATAGAAAACAGATACTTACAGAAACTTTGCATAGTTTTCTAAACTCTTGATTCTTTATTCTCAGTTATCCATTTTGGAATTTTGGATCTCATAAATTATGCAGAATTAAAAGCATGACACTAGACACTAGACACTAGAATCTACAGACTTCAAAGTACAGAGCACAGACAACCAAGATTTTTTTATTCCTCTTATGATATTAGGCCATGATTGTTCCTCGTTCCTTGTGCTTATGATGTTGATAATAATCATGATAATAAAATGATGCGTCTACTACTTATATAACAATAATAATAATAATAATAACAACAGCAACACTAGAGAATTAATTCCACGATACAAGTGTAAATGCAAATTTGTGTTGGACTGGATGACAAATGTTCTTACACAAATGCAATTCAACTACAATTCACACAATCACAATCACAATCGCAATCACAATTGTGTGTCATGTCAAGTGTCACGACGAGAAGATAAATTCCACCATCTATTTAGTAGATAGTGCAAAAAACCGTGGAGAGTAGTAGTAGTCTGGAGTATGGAGTATGGAGTATCGAGTACAATATAATACAGGTTTCTGTTCTCTTACAAGAATGTCGAGGTAGACAGCAGCAGAGACAGACATCGAGACATTGTCATGACAGGGTGCATGAAGATTGAGCATTGAGCATGGAGCATGTGCTATTGGGCAAATGAGTGTGATGAGTTGAATTTACTACACAATGAAATCCAATCCAATTCAATACAAGCCAAGCCAAGCCAGGGAAGTGGAAGGGAGAAGGAGCAGATTTGTTAGGTGAGATAAGATCGGTGGTGTCTAAAGGTTAATTTCAACAAGGAATTTATCACGATCCAAGATTCAAGATTCAAGCTCCATGTCTCTCCCGTGTGCAATACTATGAGTGCACATTTTACACAGGTTACTCTTCAATTCTGACCTCCCTTCTTCTCTTCTCTTGATTTGTCTGACTTGTTGTTTCTTGTTTCGTATTCAAACTCTTCTTGGCTCTTTACTCCTTACATTTTACACATTCAACTCATCACCAACTTTGAATCTGAATCTGAATTGAGCATTCGGTACTCATACCCACTTTGTGAGTAGCTCATTAAGTGATTTTACATGTAATATTGAGACACTTGAATTGAATTGGAGTCGGAATTCACAGCTATTTTTTCTTACACCATCACATATTTTGATATCTACTACCAACTTTGAAATTAAGTTATAAGTTCACAAAGGAGACATTTTTACACAAGTTTTTATATTGAAAGGGGAAATTGTTCAATGCTCTTTTTTATGCTGCTTTTTTGTATTTTGGATGGATGGATCTTTTCTAAAATGTGTGCTTAAATAGAAATTTGTAAAGTCAGAGCCAGAAGTCCAGCTCTTTAAAAACTGGATGCATCAAGTCGAGTGTTTATTGTTTTCATGTCTTTCTTGTTCTATTATCAATTGTCAGTGGTAGTGTGTTTCATTATTCTTCTCTTGATCTTTTTCATTTTCAGTTGCATTTCCAGTTTCAGTTACGAGTTTGAGATGGGAAGGAGAGAGAGAGAAAGAAAAAATAATCAGAATGAAAAAGATAATATTTTCGATGACAGATGAATCTAAAAGAAATTTATGAATTGCGACGGCTGAAACCATCAATTCCAATCAGAAACCCGGTTGGGTGCTTTCAGACCTTCACTTTGCTACCATCCGTTGACCTTGTCAAGATTCTACGCTCTCTGTTCTTTTCTCTAGACTCTATACTTCAGACTCTACACTTTAGACTCTAGACTGTAAAATTGAGACTCACCTTTGAATTTAACCTACACACCTCATGGTATTTATAAGAACAAAATGTACGCATAAACTCAGTACCTCGGCTCATAAATTTATAAGACAAGTTTGAATGCAAAAGTGCAGAGATAAAACATTGTTAGACCATTTCTTTTTTATCCAAGCAACTCTTCACATTTGTAAACAATGGACATAAAAATATAAAAAAGCAAGCTTTTTTATTCCGGTATTAATTTTCATGAAAACAGCCTAAAATCTAGAATCTAGAATCCAGAATCCAGAATCCAGAAATACTTGATGAAACAGGATTATGTTTAATGTTTAGTGATCATTTAATTACGTAATTCTCACTTTTAATTAATTTTACAACACTTGCATTTAAATTACAGTCAACAGTCAAAACTAAAAGTCAAACGTACAAGCATACAACGTGCTGTAGTTTGGGGTAACATGTAATTACAAAACATGAATGTGAAATGCCGAAGAGCTAAAGAAGTTTTGTTTAAAAATATCAAAATTCAAATGGTCATGACTTTGGCGGCATTTATAGTTAATTTATTAAATATTCCTCATCAAAATGTGGTAGATGGTAATTGCTGACTTGATTGTTGGCGAAAATGACATGATTATTTTAATTGCATACAAAATTCCTGATCATTTAACTCGGCATTTCCCATTTTTCATTTAACCATTTAGACCTGAGAGCTGATGCTCTCGCACTATTCAATTTTTTAACAGAACCAAAAGCAATGAAATTAGAATGGAGTAAATATGCAAAAGTTCAAAAATTATCGACTTGACAAATGCAGGAAAAAAGTTGCAAAATGCTTGAATTACCTTTTAATTTTATAATTTTTGCTTAAACCCTGTGCGTCAAGTGTCTAGATTCTAGACTCTAGATTCTAGATAGCTAATAAATGTAGCAAGCTAAAATTCGTGAGAATAAAACAGCTGGATGCATTTGAGTTTGGTGTTATTCATGTCGCTGTTCACAATTCAAGCATCAATAAGGCTCTGGTCGTGAGCAGTGAGTACTGAGCACAGACAGAGAGACAGATAGGGACAGATGGACGTGATAGAGATGAAGATGGTTCCTAGAGTTCCTAGCAAAGTAATACAACAACAATGACAATGACAATGATAAAAAGTGGAAAACAAAAACTAAAAGGTATGAGCCGTGAGTTCATTCCAATTAGAAACGGCGAGAGACATAGACTCCACATTCTACACTCACACAAACAGAGAGGAAACTATTAAAATTTTCCTGTGAACTTTTGATGTGGGAGTTTTCTCCTCTCGACTCCGTGTGCTATTCGTAAGTGTCAAACGTGGTGTAGCTGGCTAATGCAATGTAATGTAATGTAAGTTGGACGGTCACGGACACGGTACTGATACGGACTATCATATCTAAATGATGATGAGTTGGATGTCGGATGTTGGACGTAATATCGATATTACACATAAGATACAGGGAATTTTTATGCGTGGAATGGATACGGAATATCTGTACACATGTAAAATGTATTATGTACAATGTACAATGTACATTGTACATATTATGTAAGTGTGTATCATTTTTCACTGACTTGCATTATTCTGCCATTTATCTACCCTCTACTCTGCTCAGACTAGAGTTTAGACTGAGACCGCACGCTGCTTTTGAATTCACAGGGTAAAAACACGAGCCACAGTCGACATTCTACAGTCTAAAATGTATAATTTGTAAGTGTGATGTATTAAAAGATATGCTCCGCACTGAAAAAATAACACATGACACACATCACATGTTTTAAACATGTTTCTAAAATTGTGTGAAATGAGCTGAGAAAACTTTTGCCGACTCTCGACTGTCGACTCTTGATGCGGATGCCGGCACTTTGGAGTTTGGAGTTTGGAGTTTCAGTTTTAGCATAGAAATAGATTTATCTTGTGGTTTTTTCTCAATCTCACAGTCAGTCTTAGTCTCAGCCAGTTCAAACCAAGAGTAAACCAAGTGGAGGAGGAAATGAGGAAATGGCCCTTTGCTCAATCCTTGTTATTTTGCTTATGCCTTGTGCCTTATACATATTACATATATCTACGTACTTTGAGATTTGAGATTCACATTCTTGCCCATCGATCTCAAATCTCAAACGTCGAATCTCAAATCTCAGTACTGTCCATGTGAAGAATCAAGTTAAGAATGAAAGACAAGTGCGTAGAGAGTCGAGTAGATATACATAAGCTGTTGAGTTTTTATTGTAGATTGTAGGTTGTGGATTGTGGTCTGTAGACTGTAGAGTGTGGGCAAAGAGTAAACAGTTGAGAAAAGCGGAAGACGAGGATTAAAATGAACCAAACTTCACTTCACAATGATAATACTATTGACTACCGAGTATTGCAGACTTCTTACACAGAATACAGAATACAAATGTACATACAAACAGGGGCTCAGCATCAGCATCAGCATCATTCTCCTCCTACTCCTCCGTTTCATATCCTGTAATTTAATTTCAAGACGTATTTATTTGTCTTGAACTTTTGGCCAACTTTAATTACATTTTGAACAACTATTTACTCACTCTTATATTACACACACGATGCGATGGATGAATCCACCTCTCTCTACCGTTCTTTCTTTCTATGTAAGCATGTAGAATGTAGAATCTAGAACCTAGAATCTAAATGTCTAGTTTCTGGTTTCTAGTTTCTATTAAAAGATAAAGTCCGACTGTTTGCCACGCAGACATGGATAGAAACAAAGACACAAACCAAACTAAACCATTGAAACGGAATTGTTGTTTATCCCAACCTCACCAAATTACTCTACATTTCAAACTATATCAAGTTGAGCTTGTGGATTGAGGATTGAGAATTGAGGATTTTGGATTCGTCGTTGTGTCACACAAAAGTTGACTTGAGAATTGAGAAGGAACAAAGGTTTTTCAAACTCCACTTTACAACTTTCTACAATTTCTTGTCTTTGTTATCGTAAATTTGGTTTCAATTTTCAGTATTCAATATTCAATACTCGGGCCAAGTCAAACAAAACAAAACATGACGAACTAGAATTTCACTCTACCTTCTTTTGAGTTTTGAGTCTCGAGTCTCGAGTCTAATGAAGGGAAAAAAGTTGAAATTCAAGATAGAAGATACAGACAAAAGATTGATAAAACAAGGAACAAGGCGCATTTTAATGAGGCTCAATTTTTGTCTCTGTTTCTGTATTTCTGTATTTGTCGTTGTAATGCCGTTATTATTATTATTATTATTATTATCATGATTGGCACCACTTACTCAAAAACGCTGGCTTCTCATGTATAGTTTTTCCTTTACTTCTCTTAGAAAAAAATAAAAATTCAAACGTTTCAAGTACCAATAAAACCAGGAAGCTTGGAAAATTCAAATTCAAAACGAGAGCTTGAAGAGTTTACACCAATGATAATTATTATCTCTAGATATTGAGAAAAAAGTAACAGTTTCACACAAAGTATTTGCAAATATCCTATCGGTACGGATAAGCCAAAACCAAAAGGAGCCCAAGAAATAGGCATAAAGTAGAATGTACCTAAATAGAATAATTATTGCTCCTGTTCCTGCTCATGTCAATCTTCATGTAAATTCTAAGAGTCTTTGGTCCTATCTTTCCAAGAAACTGTCACATCCGTCCCGGTTCAAAATAGATTGCTCATTAAAACTAAATCCGCTTTAACAGTTTCGGAATTTCATGTGCAGTGCTCTTAAAACTAAAAAGGGGGCAAAGGACTTTGTTGCTGAGTAGTTAAGAACTCGGGTCTAATATTGTCTTTAGTTATATTACACAACATTGTATTATATTATGTTGCTAGGCTTCACCTTGACTTGACGTACTTTGACTTGACTAATCATAAAACCGTTTAGTAGGACCGTTAGACAGCCATAAAAATTACGACGGTCCTATTAAAATGAAATAGGTTTAATCGTAAAATTTTAAGTTGTTGGGCCAAACAGTGTTTCGAGTTTTGAGCTTTGAGCTTGGAGTTTCCACGGAAATATTTGGGAGGATTTTAGTATTATAAAATGACTTATTTCCCTACACTTTTGTGCATAAAAAAGTAACAAGTAAATACAATCGTTAACCGTTCAACATTCAACATTCAACAGATACACAACTATTTTGAACTTTGTATCTAATATCCAAGTTTAGAGGTGGAAAATGGAATGGCGTCTTTGCTGTTGCTTCTGCATTGTGCATGTTTCAATATATTGAGTAGATGATGGTGTTTGGAAAGTAAAAGGAGAAAAATGAGAATAATGCAGAGTACAGAGTACAGAGAACAAAGCTTGAGAGAAAAGGAAAATGTAAGCGAGAACCAGAACTAGAACCAAAACGAGAAGTAGAACGAAATGGAAAAGAAAACGGAAAAGGAGGGAGGAGGGGAAATTTTCTATTTGCATTTCATGTTAACGAGTTTCTTATCGAAGTTTGGGAGCTAATCAAGGTTTGCCGATACCTTTTTTTCTCCATTCTCCATTCTCCAGTCGATTGTAGATTGTACGGACTACGCACACACGACTTGCAGCTCAGTTCAATGTTCACTGGCAAGAACACTCTACACTCTACGCACACACTCTTTCTTTCCCTCTCTCGTTTGCTGATAAATGACTCTGTCATCTTAACACAAAATGGAAAATTATTGTAACATTTTTCATCCAATATAAATGTTGGGTTCACTTCCCTTCATTTTTTCCTCTTGCTTCTTTCTAAACGCCTTGTACATTGTACGCTGTACATGTGTGTAGTTTGTAATGGTATTGTGTCTGTTTGTCTGTTTGATGCTTTCTTTCTCCAGTCACTATCAAACTATTCATAGTATATATATACATTGTGCATTGTACATTGTGCATGCAGTGCTGTGTGAGCCTCAAGTACCTTTTCTCACACATTCAGCTTGACTCCTCGATCCTGTGCGTATAGACTCTAGACTCTAGATTTTAGACTGCAGACTGTAGACTGTGATCGAAAATCTAGATTACACATTCTGGGAAAATATATTGAAGAGAAGCATATTTGAAAATTGAAGGTTTATTCACTTGTTCATCCTTCACAATTCACAACTCACAATGCACCGTAGATTCTACGAAAAATGTTCATATTCATATTCATGTTTATATATTGATACTCATTCTACCTTGTTCATGTATGGAAAATGGAAGCTGATACATCGTCCTCGTTCTCGGTTTCTGAATGGTGGCACTTGCAAATTTCCCTTTCCTTCCTCTATCACTTCTCACCTACTCTCTCCGTTGATCCACAAACTACAAGCTACAAACTACAAACTACAAACTACGCGCATGCAGGTATTATTTATGGGTAAAGCAGAAGCACAAATTGGGATGAGCAAAGTTTTGTACGCATTCATTTGAATTTAATTGCTTTTTTAATTATTCTCCGTACATTCATAGAAATTTCATTAAAAAAAGATAATTCATGGAAAAAATCATAATCCCTGCGTTGAAAGCTGGGAAAATCTGATGAATTTTGCGTTTTATTTTACTCTGGAATCTATAATCTAGACTCTAGACTCTCCATTTTATATTTTTAAATCTAGAATCTAGAATCTGGAATCTAGAGTTTGAGCTGAAAGATAGACGTTTCGTACTCATAGAAGTACTTTCTATGAACTCTAAAATAGCTAATGACACGCAATAGATTAAGTCTAAAGAGGCATGTTTAAATAAATATTCCAAATTTATCCCACAAGCTCCTCTCAAACAGCAGTCTGCAGTCAACAGTGAGCAGTGAGCAGTCGTAACCACATCCAAACGTACACATTGAACATGATATAAAAAGTGCGTGTATTTAGTATTGAGAATTGAGTATTTGTATAATACTTGAGTCATGTTGAATGTTGAATGTTGAATGTTGAATGTTGAAAGTAGACACTCGGTTGTTGTTTTTCCTTGGTGTTACAATGTGTGGTAACAGACTGTGAGCTGAGCTGTGGCTGTGAGCATTTTACATGCAAGATACATTATATTATTCAACTCCTAGCACCTAGTACGTTGTACATTGCACATTGCGTATGAAAACATGGAACATGGAACATGAAGCATTCCTGTCTTGTTCTTTCAACTATTTTTTTATCAAAGTTGCAAATGCTTTTAGCTTTTGGTGTTCCTCATCCTCATGCTGATGTTGATGTTGATGCTGAGGCTGAAGCTGAAGCTGGGACTGTTGTTGATACTATTGCAAAAAATGGGAGAAAAAGAAGATGAAAACATGTTGAATGTTGAAGAATGGAATCTGGATGGAAATTCTTGTGGATTTTTAGCACACCAAACACGCAACACATGTATCTAGTATCTAGTATCTACAAAATACGTAGCAAAATGTATAACATTTTTTCATAATATTTTTACTCGACTCAACTTGAATTAGAAATTGAAATTGAAGTTGAAGGTTGAGTAAAAGGGAGAACAAGAACAAGAAAAAGAAAAGAAGAAAAAGAAGAAAAAACGGAAGAAGAAGAAGAGTTTTTATTTTGAGTTTCTAAACTTTGATTTTTCTTGGTTCGTCTACAGCCTACATTCTAGATTCTAGATTCTACATGTGTGTTTTCAACTCTGTATTCTGCATTGTACATCAACTCCTTACTTGTGTTTTGGTTCTTTACAAAGTAGATAAATTTTGAGGTGGTCACATGTTAAGATTTCTAGTGCTATGCTTGGTTATATGATGTTTTGTTTTGTTTTGTTATGTTATGGTTTGGTTTGAGAATATATGGATGGTTTCCGTGTAAAACTCATAACATGTTGTTTCTTTTTCTCTTTCCTCTTTGCCCTCTTGTCACTAGTTGTACAATGTACAAGATATCGTATATCGTACGACACAAGTTGTAAAAAGTTTCCTTCCTCTTCCTCTCACTTCGTCTCTTCTCTCTTTTCCTTTTCTTTTCTTTCCCTTCATCTTCATCTTCCTTTTCCTCTTGTAGTTCTTGTAGTTCTCGTCTTCTTTTTGTTGTACACATAAATACTTTTCTTATTATTGTTTATTGTATGGAGCAACTTTGCACAAGGATTTCCGATAGTTGGCCATTGTGCAATGTACACTAGACACTGCAGACTATACACGATACACTGTATGTTGTACATTGTACATTGTGCACTGTGCACAAGAGCGCGAGAGTCAAGACGACTAACATAATTTTTATCCGACTTCATCTTGTCAAATTAAATGTTCCACTATTTTCTTCTCCCATATCCATATCCATATCCACATCCGTATCCATGTTCAATGTGCAATGTTCAATGCTCAATGCTCAATGCTCAATGCTCAATGCTTAGTGTTCAGTGTTCATCCGCCTTTTCTTGTTCCCCTTTTCAACTCGTGTTATGTTGTGCACTAAACTTCTTGTGCTATTACTTCTTTTTCTTGTTCTTTTCCTCCTCCTTTCCTCCTTTTCTCTCCATCTCCATCTCCCGTCCTGTCCGTTTCATTTAGTCACACTCGTTTAGTTTATTTTCTAACGTGACATGAGAAACGCCGAGACTTTTATGACTCTTCTCAATTCAAGAGAAAAGTATTGCTTATACGAATATATCTCATACCCAGACTTTACATTCTACATTCTATATTCTACATTCTAGACTCTGGATTCTTGTCCTAACAAACACCCATATTTTCTCATACTTACTATCTTTAGTCTTTCGTCTTTCGTCTTTTTAAAACATTTCGGCTAAACTGTGACAAATACAAAAATACCAAAATACGCAAATACATGAAAACACTTTTCGCACTCTCATTTAAAAATTATAGTCAAAGTATTCAAAATCAAAATCAAAGTCCAAGTCCAAGTCATAATCATGATCGTAATTGCAGTCATATTTTGAGCCTGCATTTATGCCATGTTTTCACATCCGACATTTATAGTTCAACTATTTTTTACGCCCGGATCAGCTGCATATTATATCATATTCATCTGAGTATGAACAAGTATTAAGGGTATTTATTAACACGTCCATGGATTATGGATTTCATCTCCCTCAATCCTCAATCCCCAGTCCTCCATCTTCAGTTTTCAATCCTCATCTTTCCACATCATAAATTAAAATTGGAAAGAGATCAAATAAAACGTGCATGAGGATTTTTGGTCTTACTATGAATTTTTTCGTGTGCCAGATGGAATTTATGTGGAGCAAGAAAAGGGAATCACACGACATTTTGTACAGTGGAAAATTTTAATATATTATTTTGATTTTTCTCAACTTTGATTTGATTCAAGGCTCAAGACTCAAGACTCAAGAACGAAAGTCCAAAAATCCAAGGCATGTAATATAGTGCAATGTGTAACAGAATGTATTGTAATGTCGTGAGGGAAAAATGAGGAAAATAATAGCGGACACACAAAATGAGGGTAGAAAAGAGAAAAAGAAAGATTCTGGATTCTTTGGAGCTAGAAATAAGAGCAAAAGACAGAGAAGAGAAAAGACGGAGATGAAGATGAAGAGGAAAATGAAGCTCGACATTTCTACACAAAAGTAAAACGAGATGAGGGATATGAACTGACTTGTGCAACATGATTTGGTTAAGCTTGATTTAGATTTTCTAGGCTTCCAGAGTTCTACATTCTACAGCTCTACAGTTCTTGGGTTTTCCTTAGTTTTCTGAAAATCTTGAAGGCGTCTTTCTTCTTCTGCTTATGCTCGTCCTTGAGGACTGTAGAATTTAGACTCTCTCTCAACTGTAGACTCTAGATTCTAGATTCTAGATTCTAGACTGTAGATTTTTGACACACAAACTATTTATTACATTTGTCAGGGTATTTTCTATCTTGGGGGAATAGAGAATGACTGCAGCTGACGACTGTGTATTACACGCTGCAAACTGTACACTGTACTCTGAACATTGTACACTCTTCCACGCAAACTATGACCACAAGTAACTGTCATTTCATATCACATTACATCATATCATTCCGTTCCATATCGCAACATATTCCAGATCCTGCTTCTGCTTCTCCTTATGTTCTATTCCACTGTAGACTGTAGACAGAATGAAATAGGAAGGGACGGCAGACATAGACATGGAAAGATACAGCTAAAGATAGATATTCGGATGTATCTCTGTTTCTGTTTCTATGTTTCTATGTTTTACGTTGCGACCACCCTGGAGACAAAGATGGAGACGGAAAATTTTCCCCGAGAAGAAATCCAAAATGGTAGAAGCCGAACAAATTACGTTTCCAGTTTCTTTTGAATCCAATTTATTATTATTCACGTGGAGACCAGTAACCAGTACGGAGCCAGTACAGTGCTGCAGTACAGCAGTGCAGTAGCTTTCTTTCCTAATATTTCCAGATTGTAACCTAGATCTCTGTGCCGATAGTTTATGATGACTTTCACATCC
>JAQGBH010006112.1:0-13050 GCA_034698265.1 Sminthurinus aureus | reverse complement strand
GAGTTCCAGTTAAGACCCAAAGACTGGAGCAGTATATTGTTGATAGAAAAGTCTTGAATAGGAATATTTTCACGGGATTATTATATAGACATATGTAGATATTAGAGATAGATATAGATATAGAGATGCATTATTATTATTATTATTTTGGTATGTATGACAAATGCCAATGCCAATGCCATACATTTAATATAATAGTATTTTATTGTTGTTATTATTTCTGGTACAATTGCTATTAGCTATTAGCGATATCATACATCATACACATGAAACATGAAAGATGAAAGAAATATGAGCCAAAAGCCAAACAAATTCCTTGCTTATTGTCAAGCCTCAAGACTCAAGACTCGAGATACAAAAGGTAGTATACAAATTTTTTTACATTGTTCATCCTCGTACATACATATGAGTACATATTTGTGTACAATGTATAATGTGTATGTAGAATAAAATGTGGGAGGTTGAGGTTTGAGGTTAACCTTTTTTCTCTGTCTCTAGTCTGTAGCCTCAAAAAAGTATTTTTATGGTGACAGATCTGCAATCTGCACACACAGTACACACGTACTTAGTACAAAGTACAAAGATAGACATTCCATTTTCAGTGTATGTTTGGTGCTTGGTATCAATCTTCCGTTGTACAGGGTAAAGAGTAAAGGTAACATTTGTATCCCAATTTTTGGTCTTTAGTCAAGTTCAAAAAATGGATAGTTGACAATTGACAAGTCATCTTTTCACTGCTGCAAACTTCCCTTTCACGTGCCAGATACGGATAAGTATGGAGTACGCAAAATGGACATTGGACATGCACTTACAACTTATGCGTACAAATTCTTTATAACTTGACTGATGTAATCAGTAATTAGTATGTGGACTTGAGATTTCAGAATTTAGAAAATTTTTCAGTTATTATTGTACATCTAAACTTACAGACCACAAAAAGAAAGAGCCTTAATTTTCTTTTTGTTTTGACAGTTGACTTTTGACTGGCACAACTTAGAACCCAGAAGTTGAAAAGATGAGATTAGGAGGGAAAGGAAAAGCTGTCACATTGGCATATTGGAACTAGGCTGACGGAAAAATAAGATACTATTTAGGTAGTGCATTCCAGAAGACGTACTTTGATCTAAATAAAAAGTAAATTTCCCTACACACTACGCACAGGTTTTTCACTTCCCCACATAATAACGACTACAACTCTTCGTGCACTCCTAAATGCTAATAATTTGCATTTGTATTCTATGTTCTGCCGGTATTAAAAATGGCCTGGTATTTTATGCAGATGGAATTGTTTGCAAATTTATCTGTATAGTTCATTATAAAATTTGCCCTAATACCAATTACTGATGTCTGATGTTATATTAATTTATATTCTAATTGTGGGCTGTAGGTCATAAGTCATAAAGAAAGGATTTGCATCATATCAACAATCAAACCACAATACAAAATACAAACAAATACAACAACAATAAAAATGTGAGTAAGACAACATTAAACTTGGTATCCAAATCCAAATACCGAATACCAAATACACAGACCACAAACACTCACGCATTCCTCATAGGTACATCATACATATGATGCAGTATATAGAATGAAACGCAACATTTCCTGTTGGCATAAATACATAAATACTAAATAATACACCTTTTTCTCTATTTGTTCTGTTGGAATGAATATTGGAATTTGGAATTCCTACTTGCATCTTGTATCTTGCACAAAACATAACAACATTAAACATAAAACGCATAACATTGTAATGATATGAGATACAAGATACACGACCGTGACCTTGTGTGTTGTGTTGTGTGTGTGCATAAATCAAATTTGGTAGGAATCCGATAATCCACCTTTACGATTTAACATGTATAAAAACTGTAAACTGAGCTACGGCCGGCTCACAGTAATGTGTAATTTGTAATGTGGCTGCATTCCTTTTGTAGAAACTAATTTAACTAATTTATTACATCGTCGGAAGGTTTGGCACATGCATAATACATAATAATACATAAAAATATCTACATGGTTTACCTAAATCATAACAAAATGTTTTTTTCAACCTCAATGTTTAATGTAAATGAAATTATTAAAATTCACATTTATTTATGCATTTTTTGTCATTCTTTTTTGTTCTATTTCCTACAATTTACGATATTTTTTTTCCTCGTTAATAATTTTCAAGTGCACACAATTTGTAAATTTGCCATTCACCATGTCACATTTTATATCATGATGATATTTGAGATTTGGGATTTGATTTGTGTTGTACAAGAATATGGATTGGATTTGCTATTTTTCATCCGTCGTCCATCATCCATCTTTTGTCGTTCGTTGAGCATTGAGAATTGAGCATAATCCATAATATATGCACAGAATACAGATAATGCATATGGATGAGCTTGGCAAAAAACAAAAACTATCTAAGCATGCTTTACACTTTCCCGTCCCCTTTTTATTCGACATCAGCCGTTAAATAAAATGTAGTCACTCAATACTCAATACTCAAATAAACCAAATACCATGTAAAATGTCGGCTAGTGAAATAAATACATGTGTAAAAGTACAGAGTACAGAGTAGAGAGCACAAATATAGGTGAAAGTATTACTCGTATGGATATGGATTGACCAACTCCCAACTCACGTCTCACTGCTCACTTGACGCTGTAGTCTAAAAACGGTGAAGAGTGAAGAACTTTTCGAGACACTTCTAATAAACACAACTCAAATTCCTTTTTTTCTGTCATGTAAACTGTGCTATTGTATCGCCATAATATGTCGTCTCATTCTCCTTGTCGTCAGCTAGACAAATACACTCACCTCATGTACTTGTGTCTTGTGTTGCATTATGGTCTATAGAGTATAGACTATAGACTATGGGAGAATTTAGCACAGGACACAGAGTGCTAAATACATAAATTAAAATCTATCCCGGTAATACTGTCCACTGTCCAATGTCCACTGCCCAATCCCATAATCTCATAAATCTTAATCGCATATCTCATACAGTCACATTTAATGCCACACTTCATCCCAGTGGAAACCTTTTAATTTTTAATTTCCTTCCTTCTCACTTGACTCGTAGTATGTAGGTAGAAGATTATAAAGTGATTCAGCACTCCAGATCAGAATTCAACATTAGCATCCATGATATATTATTAATTATTATGATAGTCATAATTCATAATTCATACTCTAGGTTCCATAGTTGTGCGCAGGTAAATTTAAATATTTTATTAGCTGTCATCGGTCGTAAAATCGATAAATAAAAAAAAGTATTTTTCAAATTTCAGGTTGAAAAATTCAATAATTATTATTGTATTTTGAGTTTATAGCTTTGATATTGGAGAGAAAAGAGAAAGCATTGAAATTCAGAGTTCAGAATAAACGAAATAAATGTTTCTGTAAAGATTTTATCCGTCTTCTTGAAATCAAAAATGGGTCACTGGGATCTGGGATACGAGTGGAGTTGGACTTTTCTCCTATTTCTATTTTCTTCTGTTTGAGAAAAAAAAATGCAAAATATTCTGGAATAACCAGATTTCATATTAAGTTTGTGTCTCGTGTGTTGTCTATTGAGTATTGCATATTGTAATGTACTGATAATTGGAAGATATGCAAACTACTGTACGTGTAATATTCGTATACTATATAGACTGCAGACTACACACTAAGTTTGAAGAGCCAAAAGACTTGATAAACTAAATATAAAATTCCAAAGTAAAGTAAAGGAATAATTTTGATGGGTGTGAGATGCGAGATTACTTAATACTTTTCAAGCTTCAACGTGTACGCTGAATATTAATTTTTACATGGGTATAGATAATACGTAACATCAAAAATCCACACATGTACTGTCTAAAGTTTATGATCATTATTAGTTCATGTTATATAGTGAATAGTGAGTTTAAAACTGATCAGTGATCGGTAGGACAGTCACTATTCAAGTTTAATCAATATGCATGGAAGAAAGATGTTCCCTGATAACTGATAACTGATAAGGTATACGATGTAATTCGAAATTCGAACCGGTATCGCGTCTTGTGTCCTGTCTTATGTATCGTGTGTAGAGAGTAGCTAGAGTATTTGTATTTGTATTTGAATTTTACTTGTACTGAGCTTTGAGCTTTGAGTATTGTTTAGATTTGAGATATTAGATTGTAGGTATATCAGTTGGTATTATATTATTACAGCTGTTATTGAAATGAGCAGGTGAGCAAGTTACACTCACGAGACTCATAAGAGTAAGAGATCCATCACCACATCCTCCATACTGAATAAATGCATATACCAACACAATATGATATGATATGATGTGATATTTTACTGCTACTCTGCTCCTTTATTCAATCGACGCACACAAACACAAACAGACATGCTAACTCAGTCACTAAGTCACTCACTTCTTCACCATAAGCCGAAGCTGATCTTTTTCTTTTCTTTGGAAAAGGTCAAATTTCAAATTTCCGCGTTGTCTATGAACTTGGTTTGCATCGTTTAACCAGTTTTTGTGTAAGCAAATACAACGCAACAATACAGCTTAAACTTCACAGTGTACAGTGTACACTAGAGACTAGAGACTAGAGATCAGAGATGCAAATCCAAGTCATATGTCGTATTAAATGAAAACCATTCCTTGCTACTCTTCCTACTGGTATTGCTACTCTCTCCCATTCTTTGGCAAACGGCAAACGGCAAAAGCACAAGTAAACGTGAAAAGGACTTTAGATGACGTAGTGAAACGTGTGATATTTAATATTTACAAGTCTAAAGGTTGGCCACTTCTAACGAATCACGAATCACAACAGTAAAGACTTAAATTTTACATTTTATAACAAAATATTTATTCTTCACTAAAATCTAAAATATAAAAGAATGGTAATCGGCTCATCGGATATTTTTACATGTATGTGCTGCAATAATTACTTTAGTCTTTAGTCTGTAATCTGTAATGTTCTTCATCATTAAATCACAAATCACATTAAATTGTATCAAATCTCTGCGGCGGGCGGCAAATCTTCTTAGGAAGCAGATTTGAGATTATTTTTCTTCTTATCTCAAATCTCTACAAAATGCTCCCAGTTCCCACAACCCACTACACTATCCATTATCCATTATCCACTACACATTCTACCTGAGCTGTAGGTCCCTTGCAATTAAGCAGTAAACAGTAAACAGTCGGTGGCGGATTTCTTAGATCTCTTGTCTAATTGTTTTAATGAGTCCATTTTGCCATAATTAAGTTTTATGCCTATTTTATTTATGACGGTTTTCAATGAACGATGAACGAAGCAGGCGATCAGTCATTGACGTTTTGGATTTTGAATTTTGAATATCCGTACATATTTCTTGTGTCGCAAATCTTCATCATGAAAATAGCACAAATCACATAGTGTAAAAATAGCTAATACTGTGAATTGCTGATACATTGATATGTGATACAATAAAGTAGGAAAATTTTCCCTCGAAAACATGATATTTCACTATTTGCATCTTTACTCTTTACTCTTTACTCATCCCATTTCAAGTACCTAATGCAAGTGCAAGATACAAAAAGGAAAAAGGAGTTTGTAAATTGTTTGGAATTTGGAAAGCTTGAATTTAGAATTCAGTTGATAGTCGGTACATCCACTTTACTGTTTACAATACTTCTGCAATCTGCAGAATGCAGAATATGGTATATAAGCACATCAGATAATCAAGAATCAAGAACATGAGATTTTTTACAAGAACAAGGTGGCTATGAGACTCTGAATGCGGAATGCTGAGTCTTGAGTCTTGAATAGCTTTTCTCTCACACAACTCGAATCTCGAATCTCGAAACTCGAATCTCAAAACAAACAAGAGAAAATGCTGTGTACATAATTAGCCAACTTTAACACTTTACTCTGCAAATAGCTAAATACTTGACAACTCTAACTTTAGAAGGAGAGAGAGAGAGAGAAATGAGCTAGTACAGACGCTAATACTGTTAAAAGCTCGTTTTGATTTGTTTTGTGATGATCATGCAGCAAATTCTTTTTCTCAGTCACCAGTTACCAGTTACAAAAAGAAAAGAGTAAGAGCATGAAGTAGCACTTGATCGTCCTTTTGTCCGTTCAACAGAGAAGAACAAGAAGAAACTATTTAAAAGATGTATAAAGTGTAAATACTAAATACACATGCACATAATATGTATGTTTTGGTTTTCCGTAGTGGGTATTGTGAATTGGGAATGCACTATGCATGTAATAGTTTATCTCTGGAATTAGGAATTAGGACTAGGGCAAAAAGAACAACTTTAAATATTCTACTTAGTTGAAAATTTGAGACTTGAGACTTGAGAATAAGAATATGTATTTTGTACAGTCTAATTTAGTAAAATTATGTACGTAAGTACTAATCAAACCGAAAGAATTCCATATTATTTCATTTCTTCTAGTTTGTTAGAAGTTAGACGAAATGATTATGTGCAAGGTGAAACCACTTTTAACACATTTGCCTAGTATTTTTCCAATAATGTTGCATATTATTATACATATGCAACCAGTAAAATTTCATGGATGCAATTTTTGAAATCATTCGTAATTTTTCTGCTCTACTTTCACAGGACAAAGTTCAATCGGAACAATTTGGAATTGATATCACAAATTCCAAATTCCAAAGTCGACTGATATCGTATCACTCATATTGAATTAGTAACTGGTAAATTGGGGAAAACGAAGCAATTTCTCCTTCACTCCACTATTTTGTACATTTTTTGTGAAAGAAATCACGAATTTTCACCACAGTGGCCAATTAAAATGGGTGCACAAACTATTCTTAGTTCTTAGGCTTGAAATTTGAAATCGTGATGTTTGTAAAACCTCATGTCACGGCTTTTAAATGTCATTGCAAAGCTGTTTGATTCGTGTTTCATGTTTCATGACCTTTAAAATTATTCGACATCCAATGTCGAACCACAAGGAAAACTCAAAACTCAAAACAGTTTTTTTCAAGCATAATTGATAAACGCTTTGAATTTTGAACCTCGAGACTCAAGACTCGAGACTCGAGAACGGAAAAGCTAGACGAATTAAATGAGTTTGCCCGATTATCAAAGTCATGTTGAGCAAATGATTAATTTGTTGTATTTTTATAGTATTGAGTATTGGTATAATTATACACATGAAAACGGTTCAAAATGGTACATGTTCAGATCAAATCCGTAATCAATCATTGACAGTTGATAAGTATTATTGATAATTATTGGTAATATTATATAGGATATTGGATTTAGGAAATTGGAAAAGTTCTGTCATACCTGTTATCGTCCAAATTTCGAATTACTTGCAGTCAAGCGAAAAATTAGTTGTCAAAAAGGATTGAGCATGGATGTCAAAAATTATTAGTGTTCAATTGCAAAGTCATGCATGTGGATTTCATCCAGAGGGTATCGTAATTTGTTTATTGTTCATGGCTGTAACAGAAGGAGTAGAAGAAGAACAAGGTGGGGGAGAAGCACTGAAAGGTCATTTCGAAGTCACTTTGTTTGACATGAAACTGGAACTCACTTTGATACACTTTGCTCAAACGGTTGACATCCAAGATCCAAAAAACATATACACGGCACACAGCAAAACCAGCACTGCTTAAATAATCTCTATTGTGTATTGTGTATAACTTTGATTTAATTCGGATTTTCTCTTTCGTTTTTTGTTATTTGACGAATCTGACACTTTTTCCACTATCCAATAAAAAATAGTCAGGAAACAGAGGACAAAAATCCCGAGTATCAACCCCAATAAAAGGAAGAAACACAATCAAGAAAGAAACAGAAGACAACACAAAATAATTATCATCACCTTTATGACTAAACCACTATGCTATATATATACTGTGTATGTATGTATGTATGTATCAGCTATAAAAGAGCTTCTCATTAGAGGAGCAATGCAATGCAATGCAGCATCACATGGGAAATATCAATGATAGACTCACTCTCCTCACAACCACTGACAACTCAAGACTGACGACTGACTTGGACTTGGAATGTGAACAACAGATTTGGTTTGAAAGAATATAGAATGAATAATCCAACGGAACTTTCCTCTCTCTCTCTCTCTCTCTCGCTCTTCGTCTCATCTTCATCTTCTCCCCCTTCTTCTTTTCTTCTTGTTCAAATCTAAGGTATTAAATACATGTCTGTAGCATTGTATCATCCATCTCTCTATGTATAATGTCTAAGATGATGATATCTGCCATACTATCCACTGTCTACATTCTACATTCAACATTTTATATGCGTGTGTATATATGCATCTTTTTGTAATGTGTAGGGTGGTTGTATAATGTACAATGTACAATGTACAAGTATAAAAGCATGATATCTTCCTACTTTTTCACTGATCCTCTTCTACTCTTCTTTAATTCTTGTACACAGCTTCAAAGCTTGAAATATTTCTTGAATTGAAATTTCCTCGCCACTGTTTGGATTTTGGATGGAATTTGGAAACAAAACCTAGAATTTGTTTTAGTCCACATTAAATACTGTATAATTTTTTGTACAATTTTTTGACTGTACTTATTGGAATATTTGTATAAATTTGAATTAAAACAAGATCGTATATCATCGTAAATCGTAATGGAGGTAATAAAATGATGATATTTTCATTTTTAACCCTTTGACGTTCAGATCCACCATCTACAATCCACAATCCACAATCCACCCTCTCTAGTCCAATGCATGAGACGTACATATTACATATTACTCTATTATGTTTAAAGGTATGGAGCCGAAGGCATATTTGAACGTTTCATCGTGATTTTCTCTGTACTCTGTACGCTGTTCTCTATTCTCTATTCTATGCTCCCAGAAGGAGAATCTAGAATCTAGTGAATCTTAGTTTCATACGCAATGCACAGACTCTGTCACTAATGTATACTACTGCGTTATATTATATTATGCTATACTTAATACTCTTGTACTTATTCTAGTACTACCAAATAAAACCAAGTCAGAGAAGGGAATATTTATTGTATCTACATCTACAGTCTACAATCTACACGTCCGTATTATACAAAGTACAAAATATACAGTATACAAAATCACGGTTCTTTTTTCTCTTCAAACCCGAGGAAATAAGAAGATGGGTGCAGGCTATATTACCTATGCATGATACATTATATATACATTATACACATTCGTACATTGTACACCGTACAGTGTACATTGTACATGAATGTATCTATTTTGTATTCTTTTTTGAATGTGTAATGTGTAATTGTATAAACACGTACACATGTAACAAGAAACAAGAACAACACCAACAATGCAACAACAGGAACAAGAACAATAACAAGTTCCTATTTTTTATTTGAGTCTTGATTCTAGAGTCTAGAGTCTTGAATCTTTGAGTAAATACCGATGATGATTCCTGAATGCTGAATGCCACAATATTGTACATGTAAAATGTACAGAATATAGAAAAGTAAAGAAAAAGAAAGGATGAAACCAAAATAATGAAAAAAAATTATTACGCTGAGAACGTAAAACGTTAGAGTCTAGAATCTAGAAGCTCAAATCAAATGTTGAAAAAATTTGATTGGATTGGATTGGATTTGAGAGGAAAGAGTCTTTGAGGGAAAAGGCATGGAGCATGCATGATAATATTACTCAGTCAAATAGTTGTTGGTACGTTTTTCGTGTTGATAAGAAAATAGTTCCAAAGATGAGCAGTGAACAGTTTGTAGTTTGTACAGACTACAGAGTTACAGACAAAGCACAAAACACAAAATATGTAGATCATCCGACAGTACACAGTCAAAACTCAAATAATTTTCTCTTCCTCTTTTATACCACAATTATGAATCATTATTACATGACAGGTGTGTGCGATATACGATATAGAATATACAATGCACAATGCACAAAACACATGTACTGTGCATGAATATATCATTACGTATACGTATCTTCTTCTTCTTCTTCAGTACATCTTCTGGTTCGTTATCATCCTCATCAGATGAAACATATAGAGCCTGAACTATTTTCTGTGTCCTATCTTTATCAACACGTACCTATGTACGATGCATAATGTATAATGTACACTGTACACGCTCGTGGTTATTCTCTGTTCTGTGTTCTGTGTATAGCATTACAAAGTCGTATAATTAGGATTAAAGTTTCGGGATGCTTATTCGGTGTCTACACAACAATGTACAATATATTTACAGTGAATGTGGGCATAAATATAGGCATGTTCATATCATATAATATAATATAAAATATAAGGGAATAAGAAAAATCTCTCACGCAGTCTGAATTTGTGTATCATTAAAAAACTTCACCGTAAAAACACACATTCAAAATACAAACACAAGACAAGCCAAGACATCGTGTGTGTGTGACTCTGGCCAAGATCATGGATCATGACCATAACCAGAAAAAATAGTACATAATGTCGAAATATTCGAATTATGTATTATACACACACACTACACACGTAATAACTTGTAGAGTGTATAATGTACAATGTGCAAATCCAAAATGACTGAAATATATATGTAATCATTTATCATTTATATAATAACACATATTATAGATCCATCATCATTGCGTAAAAATATAAAATGTAATACATCTTTGAGGATTACACCTGACTTTGTTTTCAACTCTAATTATTTATTTTTATATGATGATATGAACACATGACTTGTAAAATATAACTTGTATTGATGGTTCGTTTAATATCCATCATTCACCAACAACCAGCAACTAACAACCAACAGACAACAGACAATAGAATAAATGGTCTACAAATGCTCCAAATTTAATTAAAACATTTGAAATAAACAGTGCGACGCACAACACATGTTTCTACATTTTCCTTCCCAATTGAATCTCAGTCCAAGCAAAGCCAAGCCAAGCCAAGTAAACCAAACTAAGCCAAAACAAAAGTTATAAACATGACTTACAGTTACAAAATGCTGACATTCAAATGAATGTCACTGATTTTGAACCCATTTTCAAAATGACTCTTCTTCCTTTCTTCTGTTGACTTTCTCCTACTCCCTCTTTCTCCCTCTTTTTAAGAATGTCTGAAATGGCGGAGATTTACTCTGTGTTGTGTGTTGTATAATGCATGATGCAGATGATAAAAAAATCTTGCTTTTCCATCACAAAAAATTTAAGTCTAAAGTCTAGTCTGAGACTCTGACTTTAAATCTGTAAAATGAGTCATAAACATGCAATTTTTCCCCGTATCACATATTCATTTTTCATTCATAATTCTCCACCTTCTTGATCATCGTCTTCACTTGAATCTTCAAGCTGTGGGTTTTCTCTTGTATTTTCATTTTATCATTGAAAATTCCTGTGCATTGAGCAATGAGTATTGAGTATTGAGTATGGAGAGCTTTTCTTGATACTTTTTAAGGTAGAAATGCCAATGTCAATGTCAATGTCAATATACTACTAAGAAATTTTACTTTATTCCATTAGCATCACCATTAGTTTCATAGTCATTATTATATTATACACATTGAAAAAACTCACTTGTTCTTCTCACTCTCAACTCTTCACACTCGCTCATTCACTCACTCATTCAGCATACTGTATGCAGAATGCAATGCTACATACAACATACAACACACAGCATTTACTACACTCTCAACTTGCTCCGCATCATATTATGTTTGTTTGACCTAAGGCAAGAAAAAACCGTTGTTTCTTTACCATCAGCCGATTTGTACCTTTTACACACAATGTAAAAGTATGAGGATGAGTGCGAATGCGAGTGAGTGTGTGTGTCATACATACGGATTTATTTGTATGTGCAATGTGCATGTATGTAGGCTATTCCGTCTGAATTTTAACAAAAGACAGACAGTAGACATTTGAGCATTAGATATTAGAAACATACCTGTGCGCTGTACATTGTACATTGTACATCTTATTTCTTTTTGGCTTGTTCCTAATTTCATTTCTCCATAATCCATAATGTATGAACCGATTAATATTACGCGTAACTTAGGAGTTTGAATGAGTTTGAGTACACAATCTATGTAAGATGTAAGCATGTACGCACTCTCTGCAAATTATAAAACAAATTTAAAAGCATGCTTATAACTTATAACTTATACCTTATAGATACAACATTCAACATCCAAAGACTTACAGTTTACGGCTTACAGCTTACAACTTATGGTACAAGTATAACGCACAATACGGTTTCATTGTTATTCGTGTATGTGTTAAATGTGCAATGTATGTTGTATATGTTGTATGTTGTGCATACAACACAATACAAAACACATTTATTATCTATAGAAAATAGGAAATAGAATGTATAGTAGCCGCGTAACGGAGAAAAGTGATTCAATTCAATTCGTAAAACAAAACGTTTCATAAATGCGTAGTGCGTTTGGTTGAGGGTTGACGGGTTGAGGAACAAAGCATTTATAAATTTTGTTTTCCTTCCTTCTTTTTTCTTTCTTTATACTTTATGCTGACAAGTGCCAGCTGAAAACTGACAGCTGTTAATTATAGAAATGTGTATATTTGGATCCGTACAAGTCGTATAAATCCTTACTGTATCCAATATCCAATATGGATTTTCTCTTCCTCTTTCCTCTGTCAGCTTGTTGTGATTTTTGACTTCCGATTTTCCGTCCTCTTTCCTACATTGATGTAGCAAAGGTACATCATGAATTATGAATTGTGGATGAGAGGAGTTCAAGATTAAATTGAAACTAATATATTTGTAAACTGTGGATCCGTCTGTATTATTGTATAAGATGGTGAATGGATATATTTTTTGAAATCTGTATCTGCAAGGGAGACAAAACCAGTTTAACAATTTGCAGAAAAAAACTACATTGACCATTGACCAGTACTACCACAAAAACCAACTTTTAAAAATTTTCTCTTTCGAAATTGAGTATGTACGAAGAACGGTGGATGAAGTACGCATTGTACTTACGCATAGAACATTGTACACAAGTACAAAATACTACGTCCTCTACAGTCTACAGTAGAGTGCATCAAATTTACATGTTTTGAGAAAATTTAAGTCAGGACCCCGTCATATTGTTCCT
>JAQGBH010006111.1:0-13050 GCA_034698265.1 Sminthurinus aureus | reverse complement strand
TAGGATTCGCATGGGCAATTATTTGAGTACTTTCACGCAGCACTGGGTAACTATTTGAGGCTGGGCAACTATTGCGTCGAGGGTAACTATTCGCGCAATGACGGTATGTTTTATAAAAATCCTTGTTCTCGTTTACTACCGTTTAATTGGTCAAAACAATTCTGGTAGTGCGTCTGTTTCTGCATAGTTTGACGCCGTTTATACAGTTTACACAAATTTTAGCCATTTTATTACCACAGTTGCAAGGTATGAATCACAACGTGAATAAATCAAAGAGACTTTGACAATGATGCAAAAAATACAACAAAAATACCATTAATTTTGTCATGTAATCTTCATCTGATTCGCCAACTTGTGCTTGAAAACTCAAACCAACTATATTGAACAAGTAAAACACGTGTTGATATTTGGCTGAAAAAGCGTGAAAAATGTTTTGGAGTTGTAAGCAAACAGAGACATTATTTACTTTGCAAAAACTCGGTTGCTGTGGATTTCGTAACTACAGAAGAGGTATGTAATGTAACTATGTACCATTTGTACCACAGTGCAGTGTGGCTGAAAAACTTTGAACGGCGTTCAATCAAACAATGAGGAAAATGCTCGTGACGCCTGGTGAATTATTTTTGACTGCCGTCGTTTTACGCAGTTTGAATAACTTACATGAATTGCATCGTTGTCATGTTACAAAGTCAAATAAGTTATCCCATTGGTGTCACGAAAACCAATGAATGTGAGTAATCATAGCGAGAATTTTCAAGATATTCTCTTGCGCTTCTTGCGTTTTTAATGCGAATCTGACATTTCTTAATCATCTATTCAGTTCACTTTTTCACTCTTTTCAAAACGGCCAGGTGCAATAAGAGATTTAACACGGTTTGGATTTTATGTCGCAAAGCTTGTCATTAAAAGCCAGTCTACTGTCGATCAAAGGACTTAAATGTGGTGAACGCCTAACATTAAATTTTTTTGGAATTGGGTGTAAACATTTTGTATAGAAACCTTTTTCAAGAGTTTTTTCTTGGTGACCAAGACTTGGTCCATTGAATTCTAAAATGGGAAACATTCAAAAGTAGGTTGAGTACAACGACAAACACGAACCTCGTTTCTCATTGTCAACATCCTTGACTCGAAACTCGAGACTCGCCCTTGAGCGAGATTTTTGAAAATCCAGACTCAAGGCTCGAGGCTGTCTAAAAACAGAAAAAAGAGAACGGCGGATCCAACTTGAGAAGGGATTAACAGAAATATTGGGATTTTGTTGACTTCTTCCGCAGCGGAAACACTTTTAGTTAAGTATTTAATAACTGGAGTTACAAAATTCCAAAACTTACACTCCAATTGAGCTTTCAGCAGCACCGCTATTTAATCCTTGAAAAATCCTTATGAAAAAGGCAAAATTGAATCTCGAATTCCTTGGCCACGGAAATCAATTAAACTGGCAAGATTGACCACTGTGCATCATTAATCATTATTCATCATCATTTTTACTTGCATCATAAATGAACATTAAAAATTTCTCAATTTGCAGCGTCAGAGTTTTTCAAAATATTGAGAATCCTCCGTCTGCAGTTGTCAGTTGAGGGGGCATACGAGTTGAAATTATTTCGTAGAAATGTTTGAAACAGTGTTAGAATATTAGAAAAAGTATGAGCTAAATTCCTTTCTTATTTTGCATTATCAAGGTTTTTAAACGCGGATGAATCCTTTTAGGAAAATTCACCCTTCACTTTTGGAGCTGAACCTTTTCTCTTTTTCTCTCTCCTTTTGGTTGGATTGGAAAGGAAAGGAAAGAATAATTCCAAGTCCCCGAGTCTGTGTAAAAATATAAAGCAACATTAAATGCATTGTTCTTTGTTCTTTGTCAACAACCTTGACTTGTCCTTGCGGATTATTTTCCTAGAGGCTCGAGTTGGTCTAAAAATAAAATGAAGAGAAAGGCGACAGAAAACCTCAAATTGACTTTTGTCTGCAGAAGAAACTCAAAGCCTACTCAAAATTAAAAGTTCAATACTCAATAACTGGAGTCCTAACAGCAAAAGCTAAAGTAATTGAGCGTATTGTTGCACTGTAAATTATACAAAGATCGATCCAACATCAAAAAGATCAAAATTCATCAGCCAACTGAAAAGTCAAGCAATATGTCCAAAGTTTCCAAAGCAAAAACCACAAAACCAAAATCAAACTACACTTGTAAATACTGTGATAAGGAATTTTCTAATTCCTGGAATCTGAAACAACATGGTCGAGTTCACACGGGCGAGCGGCCTTTCAGTTGTAATCTTTGTGATTACTCCGCAATCCACAAAGCTAACTTGCAAGTTCACATTCGTTCGCATCTCCAGGAAAAACCGTACAAATGTCCAGAACCGGAATGCAGTTACTCGGCTTCCAAAAACGGAAACCTGGCAATTCATCACAAGTCGGTTCATCTCCAGGAAAAACCATTCGAGTGCTCCGCTTGCCCCTACAAATCCGTACGAAGTTATGACTTGACTAAGCATTTGAAAATTCATGAGGAAAATCCAGATCGACCATTTGAATGCAATTTGTGCCCTCACAAGGCAAAAACAAGTGGTGAAATCAAAAGTCACATGAACAACGTCCATTCGAATGCGAGGAATTTCAAATGTCGACAAAATGGATGCGAGTTTTCGGCAAAAACAAGATCAGCTTTGACTATACACGTTGAATTTCACAGGGAAAAGGCATTGGCGTGTTCTGATTCAGATTGCGAGTACAAAACCAACAGCAGGATTTGTCTGAAAAAACACATGAGAATCCACAGCTCGGATTCAGAAAAGAGGCACAAATGCAGAATCTGCGACTACTCGAGTCACTATTTGGACAGTTTGACGGTGCACATGCGGATTCACACAAAAGAAACGCCGTATAAATGCAAAATCCAAGGATGTCAATATCAAGCGAAACAACTTGGAAATCTAACTGAACACGTTCGAGCTGTTCACGGGAAAATTAGACCGTTCAAATGCTCATTCTTGGATTCGGGTTGTTCGTATGCTGCAGCTCGGAAAGATTACCTGAAAAGACACCAAACCAGAAGGCATCCAAATCAGTATGTCAAAAATACAAAGTCGAATGGAGAAGCAACCCGTAAATAACTACAGAACAACAACAACAACTTGGAGCTTGGCGCGCTGCAGCCTGTTCATTTTCTTTGATTCTGCTGAAGTGTCGAACCAAGTTAAATCTTTTTGGAAATTGGAAAGGAAACCAAACAAACACTAAAGTTTTCAATTCCGTGTCAAATTATTTATTTTTTTAGTATTTTTAAACTACTGCTTCCAGTTTTCAGTACAACTGACCTCTTTGCAATCAAAGCACACTGGTCAATTTCACATAAAAGGTGGTCAAAATTCTAATACTTTGATGATAGGGATAAAAATATACACTGATTCCAAATATGGGCACCATTTTTACCTAAATGCATTTCCCGATCCGAAAATTCGGTTTTTCCGGATTTGGTTTTTATTAAAAAATTGTAAAAGTTCGACGCCATTTGATCTTTTACGAATAGTTTTAGGTGGGGTTTCAAGCCGTTTTTTTTTAGTTTTTGTTCATTTTTGACCCTTTTGAAGGCCAATACAGATAAATAACCACTACCATCAAATTTAGCACGTTGAAATCTATCGATTGATGTAAATTTCAATAAAATTCCGATGGAATTCGTTGACAAATTGTAAATGTGAAATAAAAGTGCACGTTTTTACTCAAAGTTTTGTCTTTTTTGAATGATTGCGTCACTAGGGGCAACAACGGGCAAGATGAGACCATATGCATCGGATGCAGAATCAAATTCTCTATCAGCAGGTGCAAGACCAACTTCCTGCAAGTTCCTGCATAGAAGTGGCAGTCCAATTTGTAAACCCCATAAGAAAAGCATTGTGAAAATTTTATACCTCCAACTTCGGGATGAAAATAATAATGGATGGCGTTGATAAAATTCAGCCATATTTTGGATTTCCACCCGCTGGGATGTATACAACGTAACCACGTCCCTAAAAACCCGAAAACGAAGGTCGAAAAAATTGAATTTTGGCCACGTTTTAGGTGAAATTGACCAGTGTGCTCTGTGTTCTTGCTACAACATATGTTCGGCAACTACCAAAGTTAAATTTTTGCATGGCGTTGAATTCCCTCAAACTAAAAGTATGTTAAAACACTATAATATGCATATCGCATGTGTCTGTGTGTTTTATGTAACTGGCTGCCGATTGCAGATTCTGAAACAAAACTGAAACAGAAGCCATTTCTATGAAATGTGGAATACGGAACGAAATATAGAACAGTATGAAGTATGAAAAGAATGACAAGAAAAAACAGCACATTAAAATTTGATAATGATCCTGCTTAAAAGTATTCTGGTCGGTTCTGAATTTCAATTTGATTTGATCTTCAAATTCAACGCCGGTTATTTTAATTCCTTATGATTTTGAGGCTTTCACGTCGGAGTTATGAGATAGGTGTAGTAATTGCTTGGGTAAAACAAATTGTATGAAAACCAATTTCAAATGATGCGGAAATGAAGAAATTTCTTTAAATTCAACAAACAAACTTTGATGGGTGGTGTAAATAATTACAGGTAAGTTTATGAATGTCTTATTTCAGATAGCAGCGTCATTTGAAAACAAAATATGAAATAAAAGTGGTAAATAAAGTGCAACTTTGGTTCAGTTGATTCAGTTTTAATTTTTTGGCGATAATTTATAATATGCGATCGCAAATGTTTTTATTGATTCATTTGTTTTGTTCTTTCTCATTTTCATTTCATTTGTCAGTGTACAATATTTTTATGTATAAATTGGATTGGATTTTGATTAAACAATAGACGAAATTTAAATTATACATTACACATTATATTTACAATTTACATTTATCATTTATTATTTATCTGATATACAAAAATCAGTGGGGAAAAATTGTGTGACATCACATTTTGATGCTATTCAATTTTCATTTGTTTGTGTTGTTTCCTATTTCTATTATATTACAAATAATTGTACAAAAAATGATTATTCTATTTATTCATGTATTCACATTTTTTCACGATGAAATGTAATGTATTTCACTCAAGTCTCAAGTGTACAAAGTAGTATTAGGTAAAAAAAAAGTATCTATGCTATAAAAGACAGAGAGATCAAGAACGTTTTCCTAGTGTTTTATAGGTAAAAGAAAGTACAATAATTATTATTATCATTATTTGCATCAATTGAGATGCGGTTTACTTGTACAAAAGAATGCATTATTCTCAAGTCTCAAGACAGTGTACAATTTATTATCTTAATTTATATTAGAAAAAATTAAATCATTGTAATAAAATAGATACGCTTAGCAAATCAAATAAATAAGTAGTAATATCCTTATCTCAGTCTTATCAATCGGAAATTGGAGTTGGGATTGGGATTTTTCCAAATGTATATAAATTACAAATGAGGCTAAAAGAAACAAAGGTTTTTATCTAATTACCGTCAAAAGTTGACAAAATTTGAATTTAAACGGAAAAAAAACACCGAAAATAAAAAAAATAAAGTTTAGTTCGACGCCACACAAAACTTTTAAGAGTTTAAAAGCAGAAATTAAAGGAAGAACATGTTAATCCTTAAATTTGCCAGGAAACTGAAGTTTATAATTCATGAGGAATTTGACTAGAATCATTGAGAATTGAAAAGGGAGAGGAGAAAAATTGAATTTTCAAAAAATATTTCAAGAATTCAACATTTCGAAGTTTATTAAATGGCTTTTCATCATTTCTGTTTCCTGTAGGAACTTTTACATTTTACCTTTTTTCCTTAAGTAAAATGATATCAAATTAGCATATCTAACTAAATAAATGCGTTATCTATACAAAAAAGTACAAAATAGATGCAAAATGCCAAAGATATGATAAAGACAAAAATGACTCGTTTTACGTCACGATTAACAAAATCCGACAGCCTTTTTTTCACGTACTTTCCACATAAGAATATTGTGTTTTGTCCAGGTCACTCGCACTCATGTTCATACTGTTGTCCGTGTGATGTGACTGTGTTGAGGAGACACTCATGAGACCATGCGGACAACGGTCATTTCCATTGGAATTGGCATTGTGATGACTGTGACTATGACTGTGATTATGATGATGATTATTATGATGATTACGATAATTCTCCAGCGTTGCTTGATTTTGAATAATATGATTCTGGTGCTGGAAATGAGGCTGTGGCAGTGGATGTAAATGATGCGCCTGTTGACTAAGTGGATTTACAATTGGGAACGGTGGAAGTGGCGGTGGTAGTGGCGGGAGACTCTTTGCATGCGGATGTGGAATAGGGATTTGAATATTCTGTGGATTATTGGGAAGGAAATGATCTGGAATCCAACTATTTTGATTGTGATGGACCACCCGCTCATTAATATCGTAGTACTGCGGGCCAGTTTGATTCAGGGCATTGAAATTTGCATTCCCATGTCCACTAGATTTTTGACTCCTCCACGTCTGTGAATTGGCATTGGCATTGGAATTCTGATGCTGATTCTGATGCTGACTTTGAATTTGGTGTTGATGTTGGATTTGGATTTGGTGATGATGACTGGGTTGAAAACTGGAAGGTGGTCTGGGCTCGGGCATACTATTTTTAAGTTTTTCCCAGAAAAGTTTATCATTTGCCTGGAGAACCACAGCATATCTCAGCATCACTCTCAAGTCTGGATCCAGATCCCGCGTGGTAATATCACCGAGAGTGACAATCACAAGTCGGTTTTTCATGCTATTCCGGATGGCGGTGTGAAGTGCACTCTTGAATTCAAAACTAGTCCATTCACTCTGGAGGAAGTTTTTGGAGAGGACGATGATGGTCCTCTTGCTGGACTCGACCGCCTCAACGATGGTGTCTGCGATGTAGGCGGTCATCACAAAGTCGCGGTAGTGCAGACACAAGCGATATGGCTCACTCTGACCCTGACTTTGATTCTGACTCTGGTTTTGACTTTCACTATAATTCACAGAGTTTTGAATATTAGTCGCCAGAATTTGACTCACCCAAACCTCATCATTTGCGGAATAGGCAATGTAGGCGTCAAACAGTTTGTCCTGGTCACCATCAATATTTTTATCCATACAACTACTGTTACTATGGCAACAGAAGAGAGAGGAAGTGGTTGATGACCATGGCCACGAAGATGATGATGAGGATCCGATGGCTACAGATCCAGAACCAGTTGCTCCAGATCTGGTGGGAAAAGAACCACTGAGCCAGTCTCGCAGACAACTTTTCTTCCTACACACAGCCACAAAAACACTAGACACAAAGAGGATCACAGCGCCGATGGCGAGGAGCGACGGTAGGTAGGGAAACATGTCATTCTCATTCTCAATCGGCATTACAATGGAATTTGAACCACGATTATTCTTGTTCTTCTCATAATGATCACTATCAATCTCATTATTGTTTTCACCACTATTGTCATTTTCACTATCACTTTCACTCTCATTTTCATTGGAATTTTGGTTGTCATTGGAGTTGGAATAATGTCGATTTCCACTGGAGCTGGAACCGCCAATTTTAAAAATATTATACGAATTAAAATTGAAATTAGAGCACTGTGTCGCATTCACCTGAAGAATGGCTTGTCCACTAACACACTTGAGTTGCTGCAAGTCCAAAGCAGACAAACGTTGGACATTATTTTGAATCCAGGGGATGGCCACACTCACAAAATCGCACTCACAAGTCCACGGATTATTCCCAAGGCGGATATTAATCAAGCGGTGGTTTTGCTGGAGTGTCCAGATGGGGAAATGACTCAGCCGATTCCCACTCAGCGTCAAATGGGTCAGTTGTTTCAAGTGGGAGAAGGAGTCTGGAGAAATGAAGGAGATTTGATTGTTGTGTAGATAAAGTTCTCGGAGGTTCTCCAGAGGTTGGAATTCCCAGCCCAGGATCTCTCGGAGACTGTTGGAGTGGAGGAAGAGCGCGTGGAGGGAGCGGAGACCGGAGAAACTGTTGTTGGAGATGAGGCTGAGTCGAGAGTCGTTGAGGAAGAGCCGCTCCAGATTTTTACGACCGATGAAAACGTGTGGCGGGAGGATTGAGAGGTCATTTCCATCCAGGTAGATAACCGTCGAGTCCATCGGGATTGAGGATGGAACTGTTTTTCTCGAACTGGAACTGGAGAACAAACCAGAACTTCCAACTTCAGTCGTTTCAATATTAATCGCTTCACTCACACTTTTAATATCCTCATTAATAACTGTGTCAAACGAGAGTCCGGTTCCAGTTCCAGCATTAGAATTCGAACTAGCGGAACAATCCACAATATTAACTTGCCACTGATTATCATGATAGCATTGACATCCCGCGGGACACTGCATTTTACAATCACAGGACTCAAAGTCACAGCAGTGACAGGATTCTGGACAATGGCTCGAGTAGGGGCAGATGAATTGATCCGGACTAATTTCCTGCAGAGGGAGAACTGGAGAATCATTTTGACTCTGGAGCTGGTTCGGATTTTGTCCTGAATTTTCTTCTTCTATTTCTGGGCTTTGGCTCTCTTTCTGCATACTGGATAGAGACAAGGCGACGGAGGCGGATTGATGGTACGGCATCATACAGTAAATGTGATCCAGATCCTGGACAAGTGGAAATTGTCGCGTGTTCATCGCCCGCTGATTTATCTTCTGCAGCCACTCCAGGTGACAATCACAGGTGAAGGGGTTTTGACTCAGGTAAAATTCTGGAAGCTGGTATTGATATTGATACTGATTTTGATGTTGATGTTGACTGTGGAATTTTAGCTGGAGTTGGATACTGGTTTCATCCAGCGTCTCGAGTTGATTCATGCTCAAGTCGACGCGGCTGAGATTCACCTTGTTGTAAAAAGTGCTCGCCTCCACACTGTTTATAAGGTTATCATTGAGATGGAGGTTTTCAATTGAATCGGGAATGGAGGAAGAGGAGAGTCGGGTCAGTTTGTTGAAGGAGGCGTCTAAAGTCTGGAGTTTCAAGGACAAAGATCCGGAAGATCCTCCATTTCCGGAGGCATTGTCAAGCTGGACAATTTCATTCTTGTGCAGATCCAGCCACTTGAGTTGACCCGGAATGACAGAGTAGTCGAACCAGTTCAAATTATTATCCGACACATTGAGCCACAGTAAATTCGGGAGTTTGGAGAATAAGCCGGAAATGTCTTGGAGATAATTTGCATCCACTCGCACGGCCTGAAGATTATAATTTTGGTCGAAGGTGCCCGGCTCCAGTTTGTGGATTTTATTCCGAGCCAAGTTGACGATTTTTAGTGAGCTCAATTCCTTGAAGAAGGAGCTAGAGACGTTGGAGATTTGATTCCCGGTCAGTCTCAATCCGTAGAGATTTGGAAGTCCCACAAGTTTTACACCGGTTCCAGTTCCAGCTCCAGTTTTAGAACTAGTGTCATCGAGCTCTGTGATAGAATTTTCTCCGAGATCCAATGTCTTGAGAAAAGTTAGATTTTGAACTGCGGAGGGAACGGAAGTGAATTGATTCCCGTTCAAATTAATGTCTCGGATATTTGAGTTGTTGTGAAAGGCTTCGGTGTGAATGGAGTCCAGCTGATTATTGTCCAGCGAGAGGAAGGTGAGGACAAAGAGCCCGTTGAAAGTGGTCGAGTCGATATAAGTCAACTTGTTGTGGGAGAGAGTCAACGTGTGGAGATTCTTCAAGGCGGTGAAGGTGTTTCCCTCAATGAGGCTAATGTCATTATGGTCCAGATTCAGGATCTGGAGACTGAACAAATTGTTCCCCAGGATTGCGGAGGTCAAATGAGTTAGCCGGTTGTGACTCAGATCCAGGTTTACGAGGCGGATGAGACTGGAGAAGACAGATGTTGTTGCTGTTGTTACTGTTGTTGTTGAATTTTCACTACTACTGCTACTGCTGTTGTTATTGTTGGAGTTTGTTGTTGTTGTTGTCACTGCCCCTGTTTTTGAATTGATGTTGGTAAATTGATTGAAAGTCAATTTATTCTTGGACAAATCCAATACAAGGAGTTGACCGAGATTGGCAAAAACCAGGGGATTCAAATCATTCAAACTATTGTTCCTCAGATAGATTTCTTGAATGTCCGTATTATCCTGGAAGAGAGCGGGTGGGAGTTGCTCCAGTTTATTTCCAGAGAGATCGAGGATCTGGAGTCGTTTTAACTTTGAGAGGGCTTCAGAGGCAATCAGAGTTATTTCATTATATTGGAGGTAGAGTTCTCGGAGGTAGGCGAGTTTGCTGAGGCCGTGAGGTGGGAGGAGGATGAGGCGATTTGAGGAAATGTCCAGAATTTCAAGGCCCATTTGAACTCGATGACATGATGATGTTAAAGATGAGGACGAGAGAGCCGAGGCGATTTGAGAGCGTTTGAAAGAGCTGGAACCCGAACCGGAACCAGGTAAATTCCGTTCACTAACCTCGTTATTGAAGGAGAGAGCGGAAAGATCCTAAAATTTAAATAGAGGAAATAAAAAATAAGGAAAATTCAGATTAATAAAAATGGTAAAAACGATTAATGAAAATGGAGAAAACGTAGAAAATTCCAAAATAGGAAAAAGTTACATTGAAAATTTTAATTTTACGACGATATTTACTTTGATCCTTCACAAGAAGTAAAAGCAACACTATCCACTGCCAGACAAAACGGATTTTACATCAAAGGAAATTTAAAACGGCGTTCAAATTCCAAAAACTCGGTGTTAAAAATTAAAAATTATTCCAGTTTCGAGTCTATAAAACACAAATTCTACTTCTATGGGCTATTTTTTGCTATAATTGACACAAATTTTCATGAAATAAGTGCAAAAAGTTCTATAGCTTTTAAAAAGCTATGAAAATTTTAAGATTCAACCAACCCATTTGAATAATAATATTTTTACAAACCAAAAATATCATCTTCAACAACTATACAGAACTTTCATCTCTCAAAATGTCAAACGGCGTCCAAATATAAATTTTTTGAATTAGTTTCTTCCACAGTCAGGATTGGAGATAAAGATAAATAACGATTCATTGTAAATTTCAAAGTTTCTCTATATTAAAATTATTCATGTAAAATGGCCAAAGTAATTGTGAATAAAATTACCTGTAATCGATTCCGGCTCACATTGAGCACCCTGAGACTATTAGCCAATCCACAGAATGAGTATTGTGGAAAAGTCCATATATTATTTGCACTCAAGTCGATTCGATCCAGCCTTGGGAGTCCGTTAAAAACTCCGCTGCCAATGTCCAAACTCAAGGCTGGCCATGCTGTATTATGAGTTCGCACCGTCAAATTCCTGAGTTGAACTAAGCCTGAAAACACTTTCTCAGGAAGTCGACTCAATTTACAATGTTCAATATGAAGACTGCCCAGTCTGTTGAGATGACTCAGGCTACTTTTTTCCAGGGCACTTTGATAGAAAATGTGTTGGGAACAATCCATCCGGAGACTGACGAGAATATCACCAGGGAGTGAACTCAGATTCACTCGTTCGAATTCACTGTTGATGGTGCCCAGTTGACATGTCAGGGCAATGTCATGGCCACTATTGTAATTATTATTATTATTATTATCACTATTACTGTTGCTTGAGTCGTAAGGTGATGTCACAGACTCGGCGATACACTTGTCCAATATATTTATATCACTTCCACTATTCATTCCCACACCAACACCAACACCAACTCCTTGAGTCACACCAGAATTGGCTCCGTATTTACTCGAGTAGACGCACTCAACCTCCACTTCGATGATGGTCAAAACCACCAGAAATAAAATGTGCGGATTCATTTTACAATTTTATATTTTGACCGATGGTCAAGTTGGACGCCGTTTATTTTTTTGATCACACTTTTTACACTCTCATTTTGCAGTTAACCTCCAGAATTGTAGTTTAGACTTTTCTGCACTTTATATTGAGAGAATATTGATGTTGATTTCATTTTCACATGCAGTGTATAAAAGTCACGTTTATTTTTTAAACTCTCCAGAGAATCTTCACTCTCAATACACTTAAAGAGGGAAGACGTTGAACTTGCACTAGAACTAAATGTAGAACTGATGCTGGAGCTGGAGCTAAAATTGATGTGTCTTCAATGAAGTCCACTTGAGAACTGGAGCTGGAACTGTGTGCTGGATTTATGAGAGGAGTGTAATTTTGTGTGTGTGAGAGAGAGAGAGAGGGAACGGGAGAATTTTTCTGCCTTCCCTTTTTCCCTTGGTTCCCTTTGCCTGTTCGTTTCTTCGTTTCTTTGGGTTCACCTTGACGTCTATCTATCTCCTCACTCAAGACAAGTCAGCTCTCACAGTCTTGAGTCTTGGGACTTGAGCATTCACTATCCAACATTCAACACTGTATGACTATCAAACAGGTTGTAAAGTTTTTGTGCTGATGTTTATGTTTATGCTGGAGTTTTTGTAACTGTATAAGAACTGGGATGATGATGATGATGATGGCGAGGACGATGGTGGTGATGGTAATGGTGAGGGCTCATGAAATAAAATAACTTTTCAGAGGAGTTGACTCGAAAATAGAGACTCGAGTGTGTGAAAGAAAATAGAAAGAAGAGCTTCTTCTTTTTCTCCTTCTTTTTCTTCTTGTTGTAGTATTTCTCCTCTTTTTACGTCTTTTACCGTCTTCTTCTTCTTCTTCTGCTTGTTCTCGTCTTTATCTGTCCCAGGTGAATTCTTTTTATTGAGCTGCCAAAGAGATATAAAATTAAAACATCGTTAGTTATTTCCACCATGAAACTTGTATATTGTATATTCTATCTTTTATATTATACAATATTATTATACACTGTCTTTTATATTCTATTTATATGGACGTTCTTTATTCTCTATTCTAGATTCTAGATTCTATTAGATTCTGGACTTTGGCTTTGGCTCTTGGGATCTAAAATATAATGGTGAAAATGTGTATATTTCTGTACTTTTTGTTTTTTATTATTGTTTTAAAACTAGAATTGGATTCGGATTTTTCTATAGGGGCTTTATTAGTTTTGTGAATTCAAAACAAAGTACTATAGCTTGCATTCACCAAGACTTCTA
>JAQGBH010006110.1:0-13051 GCA_034698265.1 Sminthurinus aureus | reverse complement strand
CTAGTATTATTATGAAGATTTTGATGATAATTACTTCGACCACCACTCCTTTGATTTTCACTCATCTTCTTTGATTTAACGTGAATGAACTTTCACCTATAATAGATAATAGATAATAGGACAAAAATGGGAAAAACAAAATTATGGTTAGAAAAGTTACAAATGGAAAACCAGGAACTAGGAAGTAGACATGAAATGTCACGTGTGTATTTGTTATGGAATGAAATAAAGATCCTTTGTTTTCTATTTTCTATGTATGTTCTACACGGAAATTAATTAAATTAATAAGTAAAATATGACTTCATTGTTTCAAATACTCACTAGACACTAGATACTAGACACTCGATCATAAAATAGTATTATAAAAGGTAAAATAAGATGACGACAACTATAATTTTACAACAAAAATTGGTGTACAAAAAATAAACATGATGATGTAGAAAACGTTTACACAACAACATTAAAATTACACACAAACAAAATACTATTTAAAAGCTAATTCTACTTTCTACTTTACCTATTGAAATCTTAAACGTCGTTTGGTTTTTAATGTGTAAACACTAACACCAACAGTTATAGCACAATAAATACTGTTTACAGTATTATTATTATATCACATTACTTACACAATATACAATAATAAAACAAACTTTACTAATAATAAATTGGTCCTTTCATCATCAATATAAAATATAACTGTGAACTCTCTAAAAAAACTCTGTCTACCGTAGACAGTCTACGTTCAATTTTTTTACGACGTTCAAACGAACATAATCCTTGATTTTTTTTCAAGGATTATGAGGTTAACATAGTCTGCATCTCGTTAGATGGCTCTGCATTGTACAAAAAAAAAGACTGAATAATTTCTGAAATAAAACTAATAAATAACTGCTAAATGAGTAAATGCTGCGGATTCATTAATTCGTTTCAAAGTACAAACTGGATAAAGTGCTAGATGATGAGAAAAAGAATTATGATGGGATTGCAGAGCTTTCACTTCTCATAGTTCTTCACAAATGAAAGATTTTATATTTTTAAAGTCTTGTAAAACAATTCTTTATCTTCAATTAATATGTAGATTGTGGATTCTCATTTTCAATATTGTGTATCGTACTAATATAATTCAAGTTGGGCTTATAGAATTGAAACTTTTTTTTTCCTGGTTTCCAATTCCCAATCAACATGCAACTTGTTTGCTTTCATGTGTTATGTACACACGTGTTATATATATATATATATATATATATATAAGAGACACTGAATGGACACTGTGTGTAGTGCTTTCTCCTTGCCTGGTCTAGTAAACCAAAACGGAATATCTACACCTACGATTTCTATATAATTTCTAGACTATAAACTATAAATGTATGTTTAAAATGGATCGATAATGTATGCAATCGAGATTGGACATTTGTGTATTTTGCACATGTCTATATTATACATTATACATGCACAAAGTATGCATGATAATGCATATATATTGAACACTGATACAAAGTATCTTTTTTATGACGGTGTTTTTACTAGAGAAACATGCTAAAGTGACCTGAGAGAGTATACTCCAGTACATAAAATACATTTAAGTTTTATCATGAAAATTTATCCCAAAAAATCCAATCTGAATTTCTGGATTTTCCTTTATACCAAATATTTTTACCACATGAGTTTCCTCCTCACTCTCCACCAAGGGTTATATGAATTTTCTTTTGGAGAAGGCTTTAATGTTAATGGTTACTTGAGCTTTGCTGCATTTGGTCCAGCTCTAAGTATTAACCGAGTGGGATACAATTTTAAAGATAGAATTTTAGTGGATTAAAACAAACCGTTTAGGCCATGAGGTTTCAGAGGAAAAACTTCAAAAAGTGCTAAACCAAGTTTCAACGCAGATCTTAAATACTAATTATTCTTTTTACAGTTGAACTCTGCCCATTTCAATTTACAGTGTACAGTGTATAACAAAATAGTTACCCAGGGTTACTACGTAAATTGTCGTAAATATAAAGCTGATCTACAGAAATTTTATATTATATTGCATTAGAAACGGTCTAACTAAAATTTAAGAGCTGGGTCGACTTTTGGTAATATACGGTGATTACACACAGAACAACTGCTGATATTTTTTTTCGTTTTTCACTCCTCGTTCACTTCAAAGCACAAAGACCAATAGAAAAACTGCTCACATTCGTGTTACCCACATGAAATGATGGGTATAAGCCTGAATATTACACATGATACACCTCTATAATATAACACTATTAGTCTGAGTTACCATGGCAGACATGCACATGGAACAGACGAGAAAGAGAGAGAGAGAGATAGGTGGATGGATGGATGGATATTCCGGGTAGAATTCAGATTCTCTCTTCACGCTCGTGTGTATTGCAAAACACATATATACACACATAAATAAATATACATATGGTAAAATACAACACAACTTACACGTTAGTATTTGCAAATAATAATACAAATCCACATGGCCAGCACTATCTCGCTCTCTCTCTCTCTCTCGCTCTCGTTGACGATGATGAGACTCGAGAGAAAACAACAGCGAAATACACATTATACATTCAAAGAGCGAGAGAGAGAGAGAGAGAGAGAGAGACGCAATTGCCAACATCTGCTCTCTATTTTCTATCTTCATTTTCTCCCATTTTCATGCATTAAAAAAGGTTACGTATTAACTTGTGTGTAATGGGTGAGCAATGTCGGTTGTACCATTTTCTTATTTTTTCCATACATTTTCGCTGACTTACATATATACACATTTTACAACTTGCTAAGACATGTGTGACTGTCTGTGCTCTACACTCTATACACTATACATTATACATACGTCCGAATATTATACACAATTTAATATTTTTCCAGTCTTAGACAGATACAGAGAATTTACTCAAGTCTCTCTCTTTTTTCTATATACTTATTCTTCATGGTTGACGGTGTAATATACTACATATTACATACTACGAAAAAATTAAATAAAAAAAAGACAAAGCGAAGGATAAAATGAAGGACGATCGTTACCACAATATTATTATGTATACTTATACACATAAGATTGTGCTACTGAGTATTGTACGTTCAAATTTCCATGTGGTTCTTAGTAGCAGTTTGTAGTTTGATTAGTAGGCCGTATCGAGGTAGAAAATGTAGTCATAGAGCCAGATATTCCAGGAATCTCTTATTATTTTTATTCATTCCTTTTTACATGTAACAGTTATTACATGCTAAAAACATAAACTACATGTATACCATACAGTGTATATCCTATATCCATAGACAATGTAAAAACCCACATACGATGGTGCTGGTTGATGGTTGATGGTGTTTGCTTTTTACTTTTAATTAGTACGTGATAATTTACGTACTCCTTACAAAAAATTCAAATGCGGATGACAACAAAGTAGATGAGGAATGACATGGGAAAATAAGTCATCAAAACAAAAGCATGTCATGTCGGCATTATTTTATGTTTCATGTTTCAGGCTGTTTAGGTTTGGACTTTGGAGTTCCAATAATTTACATTTGTATACAACGTAATATTTACTGTGTACTGTGCAAAAAAAAAATATCAGAGTACGACACTGAAAAAAATTTATGGCAGTTTATCAACCTAGAAACTTGTTCATATAAAAAATGTTATTGTTTTAGAATATGAGAGCCCTTTTCTTCCTGTTGTATTTGTATTTTGTACAGATGTAAATATTTTGTTTTTATTTTACTGTATGCCCACTAAAATACATTATCTTCTACACTCTACACTCTACACACTTTACTTTAAAAGCAACAAGGATGTAAAATTTATGTGTATACACGAATTATGGTTGTTATTGGTGATCTGAATCTGAACACCTGTTGCTCAGTGTTGAGTGTCGAGTGTATTCTCTATTCCATATTCTATGTATGGTTGATGGAGCTCTTTATATTCATATACATATAATGTTTCCTGATTTCGGATTCATCTAAAGAACTCTTGACGAATGAAACTGTACGCTGTACGTATATAGATTGTAGATGCTTTAGCTCCTCTCCTTAGGACATGTAACTGGAATCTGGAAAGGAAACTGAAAGTAGTGCTGAAACTGGAATGAATAGTTTCCAACCCACTCAATTCAGCTTTTACAATTCTGTTTGCAAGCAGAGCCTCACTCCTGTTCCGTGAAGGAATAAAGTTTGACTCAATCCACAATTCTATATACTCGTGTCTTGTGCTCCTGCCTTTCGTGACTTTTTCCACATTATTCAATAAATGGAGTGTACACGAGTCATCAGGAAAAAAAGAAGATACACACCAAAACCCAGCGAGAGAGAGAGAGAAAGAGAGAGAACCCTACATACTTAGAACATAAGGGAGGAAAAACCAAGAAAGAGTAAAAAGTAAAAAGACTCGGTATATGAACAAAAACAAAAACCACGTCTGCTTCTGTGTTTATCTCTGTGTTTTTTTTGTGTTTTTATGTATCTCTACATGTTTTTCTAGTTGGTGTGGTATTCTATAGTGTGCAAAGAGGAAAGAGATTGAAAGTCCTGAGTCTGACTTTTGTTATCCGACGGGAGAAAGAAGAGAGAGAGAGAGTGATAGAGCGAGAGCGATTCAACCGAGATGTTCGTATGGTATATGGTCGTAGTTCGTAGTCAGTCGTGTTTCATCATTGAGTCTAGTTGGTTTCCCTTCTACTATTCTCTCTCTCTCTCTCACTCTCACTGATTCACTCACTTTGTCGTCATTCTCAATTTTAACATTTTTTAAGTGTGTTCACGGCAAAAATGTTGTAAACTTAAGATTTAATTGTATGCTCATTTTTACATTAACTGCTCTGTCAGTTTTTACCATTTCTTCACAGTGTTTCATACTTATATTTATATTATTTGTACCAAAAAAAACTCACATAGTCAAAGGCAATAAAATAATTATAATACATAGAGCATAGAGCACAACAAAGACCAAAGATAAACAGAGCTAACATTTTTCCAAAGCTCTGAACTCTGAACAATACTCAAAAAGAGAGAAAATTCAAAAACAAATGGAGTAGTTGAATGTGGATCGGTTTGTATGTTATTTCCTTTCAGCATTGTTCTTCAGTTTATTATTATTCATAAACGATTATGGTGATTAAAGTGAGTGTGATGATGGCTTGTTCTTCTTGATTTGGATCTTAGATTATTTTTGTTCCAAAGAGTTCGTAGTTTGTAGGTGAAAGTTGGAATATAAAATTAAAAAAAAAAAACCGTATATTCGTATTTTTCAAAAAATCAACTGGAGAATACAAAATTACAGCAAAGTGAATATTTACGCCGTACATAGATGTGTGTTGAGTGTGTTTAAGTGACCGTCATAACTCATAATTAAAGGGTGATGACGACTTTCTTCAATTTATGATACAAGTCTACAATCTACACTCCATACTCAGGAAGACCTACGACGAAGGTGTTTTGTGTGTATTGTGTACCGTGTACCTGTAACGTGTTGTCAGTGTCTATTGTCCTTGTTGGGATGAGATGGGAGTGGAATTGGAAGTGTTGGAAAGTGATGAGAAGGAAAATAAAGACAAGCTTCTCTCATGTCAAATTGACGACTAATGACACTATTTAATTACATTCAAAAACCCTCTAGCCACTGTATTAATTATTATCCATGCCATGATAATAATAACACACAATATTGTATGCAGTATAGATACATTTCTATTTACTTGTAACTTGGACTTTCACTCCTTTCTTCTATCTGTATGCTGGGCATTTTATATTGTAGCAGCGATCAAAATAATAAGACTACTTTGTACATTTCTAAGTACGATAGTATTTATATTTATACTCGTATGAAACAAAATGTTGTTACAGCTTGTGTGGTCCGTGAAATATTATAAATTCCCACATTTATGTGCATAAGACGAGTGACACGCATTTTCCAGTTTCCAGAGCTATTTATTATGTATACGCATCCGTAATATTTATATGGATGTACGTGGATATTTTATACTAACTATTAAGGAAAAGAACTGCTGTGCAGTTCTACACAACAATAATCATCATAATTTAAACTAGTTCATCTGACTCCACTTTTCAATTTCAATCCAAGTTTATCAAAATAATTAAGTGGACATGGCTGACGGGCAAAATATTACTGGTAAGTTCTTCTTCCTCTTCTCGTTCTTGTTCTTCGTCAAGCCGTAAGGACAAATATAAATTACAATTGTCATATAGGTAGGTTGGAATATGGAATATGGGGTATCATGTAGAACCATAATTTTAGTGTAATTACCTTTATGAATATGTAATATAAGCTTACAACATACATGCACAATGCACATGTATGTATCATGTTAGAATTACGTATATTATAGTATAATATGCTCAATGCTCAATACCAATTTTTTCCTAACTAGAATACACGATATAATGGTTTGCTTTGTAATTATTTCTGTTTTAATTAACTATTGTGAGATAAAGTACAAAGATAAAGTAAAAGGCGTATGTTCAGTCTTCAGGTTATACGCAGTATCTGATACTTGATACTTGTATAATATGGTAAATAATAAACTATACTCTTTGTATATTGTATATGTATTCCTCAGGCGTGATGAGAGAATATCAAAGGTGAAACTATCTATTATTGAGTCAAATGTACAATGTACACATCATATGATTATTAACTTTTGGGAGTCAAATAAAGTTTTATGACTATAGTAAATACAAATACAAACTAAAAAAGTAAACAAACACATGAAAATGTCCAAAATATGTGAAATGTACGAAAGAGAAAAAACAAAGGAATTTTCATTTTGCATATATTATATATATTATGCTTTTACTTAAAATGTGTAAAGTTTTATATAAGGAGTGAATCTTGGAATAACAAAGGACAAAAAAAAACAATGGAAATATTTATCTAGAATCTAGATTAATGAATGTAGAATGTAAAGTAGGTATAAAATATAAAAGACACGGTGGTGAAGAGGGAAGAAGAGAGTGAATCTCGAATCTTCATTTACTGTTTACTGCAATGGCATGGCATGGAATGGGAATGGGAATGGCGAATGGCATTTCTCAGGTTGTTGGTTCCTGAATTTTGAACGCTCTGTGTTGTTTTTTGTTGTTTAGAGCGACAGAAGTAAAGGGAGTAAAATAGATGAATAGAACAAGACGGGAAAAGAGGAAGAGAAGAGTGACTACAGGGAAAATGGATGAGATAACTATTTTTAGTGTTGTCAAGGCGAGGAAATTCTTTCCTAACATTCTCAGTTGATTCCAACCTATTCTTGTATATTTCCTCTAGTATTCTAGTATTCTAGTATTATAGATTCTAGTATCTAGTATATGTATGTTGCATGTACTTCTTCTTCGATTCGGCTTGAACATTAGCATCATCATCATCATCAACTTCATTTTCGTACATATTTTGCATCGGCATCGATACCGCAACGAGATCTCGAGAGAAAACCAAGAGCACTTTTCAAAAAAAAAACACTTACATCTTCATCTATCTCCCTCTCTCCGTATCCCTTGTGTTTATTTAATTGAATGTTTTTTTTCTCTATCTCTTTCCTTCTCCAAAAGAGGAGTAGAGTAAAGAAGGAAAAAAGAAGGTATACGGTATATAGTGTACAGTGTACAGTGCATATACAACTTACCGTCCGTCGACCGTCAATTATTTTGCACACGTAATATACATAATATACAGCATACAGACATCAACCACCAGATAATAATGTTGGTGGTACGGGGAGAGTGTGTATAAAAAGACAGAGAATACAGTAGAACAGAACAGCTATCATCCAATTACCACCTCTAAAGTTTTTAATTGATACTCATCACTCACATGTACATACGTGTAATACTTAATACACAATACTGAGACAAGAAGAGTAGAAGCGAAAAAATATACCAAAGTCTTCAAAGATAAATAAATATGAAACGTCGTACATGCCGTTCCGTCTACAATCTACAATCTACAGCCATTATCTTCATTCCTTAATAATTGTATCACAATTTTTCACTTTATGCAATTAATAACAGTAGTTTCACAAGCTCCGAGATTCTACCTTATATCCGTTGCATTTTATTTATGGTATACACGACAGTATATCTATGGATTTTCATTTATTAAAAGATGATCATGTTTTCTATGCAGTTTTTAAAGCTGAGGGAGCAGTTTGTTCTCCATGTCTTCCTATTTTTAGTGCTGGTGAAAAATGGGCTAAAAGTGCTTGAAAAGAGAGTGAAAAAACTACCAATCAAATCATGTTTATTGTAAATTGTGAGAGTATACATAGACAGGTATAAAATTAACCTTGATGTTTACCACGTTGTCTTGTAGTTGTACACTATACACTATACACTATACACTATACATATGATATACTAGTATATCATCTTCATTTTCTATTCGTTCATTCATTCATTCCAATTCACTCATTCATTCATTTTTCTCTCTATCTACATTCCTCATCAAGTTTCTCCCGTGTCCATCCTTGAACTTGGTATTTATGAACTCCTGTTTTATGTTACATGAGTTACATTCATTTGTACTCAGGTGTAATCATTGTACATGAATTCATGTACATTTTAAGTAAATTGCACACTATATTATAGACAATGTAACTAAGATGTAAAGCATCTCTCGTTAAATCACTTTTTTAATAATAATTATCATCTTTGTCGCAAAATTGGAAAATGTAATTTTTTTAATGACAAAATTTGAACGATGTGAGTTATTAATTTTTCATCATTCACCAATTTTCACACTCGGAATCAGTTGCCTCTTGTCATAGACACTAAATATATGCAAGTTCTTTGTAGCGTACCTAATTATTTACAATTCAACAAAACCAGTGAAAGTTTTTTAAGCATCATATTTTTAGATTTCTTAGAAATACATTACTTTGAATGTGATGCGTAACAAGTAACACGTAGGTTGTAGCTTGTAGATTTTTACCATTAGATGAAATGATAAATGATGAGTGAATGATAAATCATGGTTAAATGGATAATTGGAGAGAAGAAGAAAGAGTTGGTCTCATATAATAAAATACATACTTATTCATAATTATTATGATTTTTCATTTTCTTTTCATTAGTCTACATATGTACTCGCATCTCCATGCTTTGTTTTGTGTACTGTATATTGTGTTGTACATGTTGAGACTGTTGAGTCATTCGAGTCAGCAGCAGTCAGTTTTGAGAGAAAATTCAATGTGAGTCGTTGACTGACTCACATCGGATTTTTCCCTTCATGTTGATTGATGGGTGTAGAACTGTAGAGTGTATATAGAATATAGAATATAAAGAGCAGAGAGTAGAGAGTTTTACAATAGGAAATCAGTAGGAATTCACTCAAGTTTTTGGTTGTTCCTGGGATGAACTGATATAGATGCACACATCATACATAGGAACATGGGAAGATGAGAAACACGATGATTGGAACTATATTATTATGCATGTATAATGTATGTACGTCGACATATAAATTATGCTATGAGTATTTTGCATATATTACGTATATATATGCATAAAACTGCACATTCATAAAACATAAAACGGAAGACGACGACTACGACCACGGTGAAGAATAAGGATCCAGTTAAACTTGGAAATATGACTATCTCTTCTTCATAATAAAGGAGAAACTAGAACCAGAACTAGAAGCAGAACCAAAAGTACACATTACACATGTACCATGAACCATGAGCTACATGTATCAAGTATAAACTAGGAAGATTGTACAATGTACATGTGTAGATTTGGAGAAAAGGAAGAACAAGTTGACTAGAAAATGCACTCATGTTCATCTATTTAGTATGTGAGTAGATAGTAGATGGATATTTTCTTGGTTGTCTCCTTCTCATTTTCTCATCCTCAATCCTCAATCCTCAATACACGCATCCACATCCACAGCCACACTTACATATTCTACATATCGAGTATCCGAATTTGAGAGAGTGAATAAGAATGGATGGAGAATGGGCTGAAAGCTGAAGAGACAGAGACAGACAAGCAAGCTCATACAGATACAGATACAGATACAGACACAGCTTCAGCAGCCACAGAATGAGAATCAGTTAGTATCCACTAACGGGATGGATGGAGAAGGAGAGACAGAAAATTTTCACATGAGCTTTTGAGCTTTGGCACACACATTCACACATTCACATAATACACATCATACACACACACACACACTGAGAGAGAGAGAGAGGGAGGGAGAGAGAAGAGCTTTATACATCTTGTTGTTTTCACATGAATTCTATTGACATTCTTGGCTCTTTGCCATCTTCAACCCTTCCTCTAATACATTATATGCATGTATGATATTACATTATGTACCTCTCCGTCTTTTCCTTCCTTTTCGCGTTTTCTGTTCCAACTGGAAGCCAAGACACACGATCAAAGTGGGTAGACAACAGAAACGTCTTACTCGCTCGCTCTCTCATCCATCCATTCAGCATTCAACATTCAACATTACAATAGAAAAAAAAGACAGAAGAAAGAAAGAACGAAATCAAATGTACAATAGGTGTAGTTGATAGTTGATACACCTACTTGAATTGTCTCTCTCTATGGAGTCTCTTCCACTTTCAACAAACAAACAAATAACAGAACCGTCAGCCTTTAGCTTTTCATTTCTATCGTTGCATCGTTCTGGGGTTCTATGGCTCAAAGACAAATGAGGTTCATACACGAACATGAGAATTACCATTAGCTATATTATTTATTAGGATTGAGTAGTAGTTAAGTAGAAAAGGAGAAAAGTACACAAGTAATAGAAAAAAAATAGTAGTAGTTTCAAGAGTTTGTTTCAAGTTTCTAGTTTCTACTTTCTTGTTTCTAGTTTTTTGAACTTTGAAATGGAAAATGTAAAATGAACAACATTGGAGAAATCTAGATTCTAAAATCCAACTAGAATCTAGAATGACTAGAATACTAGAATTAAAAGAATCGAGGGATCGAGAGGATAAAGTGCCCAAGTAATAGGTTGAAAAATGACTTATTGAACAGTCACACAACTATGTATCACGGATACGGATCCATAAATGATTCGATGCGGAGGCGCGATTGACACGATTTATGACTATTTCTTGATTCTTGATTTTTGATAATAATAATATACGTGATTCCAATGTGAAAAATCCATGTACATGATCTCTAGTTTTTGTACACAAGTATTTTGTACATTTTACATTGTAAATTGTACGTTGTAAATTGTACATGTATTTATTAAAGTATGTGTATAAAATGTAAATAAAAGCGGTAGACATTCAACAGCATTTTATTTACAGTTTACAGTTATCTCACAGTTTATGTGTGTACACAATGAAAAGGGAGATAGGTACATGTATAAATGCCGCTGTTTCCATTGCTGTAGGTAGTTGTATTTGAAGTTTCTCTAGTTCCACCGCGGTACACCCAACACCCAACACTCGACAACCAACTCTTTTCTCAAGATTTAAATCTGCTGACCCAAAAACCGAGACCAAAATCTTCCCAATTCAACATGACCTTTGCTGTAGACTGTAGAATTTTGGCTCAAAACTTTTCTCAATGCTTTGTTTTCTGCCATTCCTTCAAAATGTGAAAACCTCAAGATTCAAGATTCAAGATGCGATTCAGATTTACATAAGAGAAGATATTTTGTGTCAATTGTACGTCTAGATTCTAGATGCTAGATGCTAGATTTTAGATATGAATGGTACAAAATACATCCATATGTTCGGCACTATAATACAGACTACAGATAGTAATGTGGCATCAGAACGCATGGAAAAATTTGCCAGGACAGAAAATTGTCACAAGAAGAAAAAGTTATGTGTACAATACACAATACATATTGTTTATAGTTGTTTGCTACACTGTTTGTTATTATTACATTTGGTTGTGCTAATCTGTAATCTCTAAATCAAAGCAAAAAAGTCAGGTTTTGCTGTAGAAAAATGGTATCCGAACACAATGTGCAATATGTTTCCAAAAGGTTGATTTTATAGACTTTTCTCGGTTCTCGCTAACTCTTTTGACTTTTGACTTGTCACTCGTTTAAATTATTTGGTTATGCATAATTTCTGAACGAAACCATGGAAATGCACATCGTACTAAAGATACATATGATATGGAGAAATTAAATCTACTACAAAACAAATAATTATCTATTTCTTGATAGTTTTTTTTTCACATTTACCATATTATTTGAACTTTGAACTTTGATATTTAATATTTGACACTTGGATCATTCAAGTTTTTAGAATCTTTATTTCATAATAAAACTTTTAAAGTTCAAATCGAAACATATAAAAAAAGTTTTACAACAATTTTCACTTTGCCTTTTGTTTCGGTTTCATAACAGGAAAAACAGGAGAAACAAGCGAAAGCTGTGCAAAAAATTAAATTTTGGGTTTCTTCTTTTTAAAATATATTATATAAAGATAAAAAATACAAAAACACTTCTACTTTCTACACTTTACACAGCTTTTAGTCACTATACTGGGAATAGGTACAATATTTTATACCTAAATTGTGTGTGCATTGTGAATAGATTTGTGCATAAGTATAAAACAAAGCCAAATAAATGAAAGGAAAGCCTTCCGTGTCACCAAAAAACAAAAATATAGCCAGACAAGGCCCAAAATGCAAGAGTAAAATCCTTATCGTCATCATGATTATTATTATTATTATTATTATTACCTTGAGTACTTTCTCTCATAAGTCTCAGACTGACTTGTGAGTTCAAGTCTGAGTCGTTTCTTCCGTCGTGTCGAGAGTCGAGAGTCGAGAGTTTTCTTTATTTATTTTGGATGTAGAGGTTTTTATCTCTAGTTAATTGGTTATTTACTGTCTACTGGGCGGAGAAAGAAAAAGACACACACACATAAATAGGGAACAAAAAACAAAGTAGGCAGTAGGCAGATAAAAAATAAATGTTGCACTATATATTGAAAGAGTCGTGTTATAACCACAAAATACAAACTTTATTCAGGAGAAAATGTAGAGAGTGACCTCGCAGGTCAAAAGTAAAAACATAAGTGACACGATTATACTCGTGTCATCACTCTTGTAGAGT
>JAQGBH010006109.1:0-13053 GCA_034698265.1 Sminthurinus aureus | reverse complement strand
CGGAGTGACGGGATGCTAAACGATTAAAACAATTACGTTTATTAAATTCCTCGCATTTTTTAAGGTAGGTCATGTGGGTTTCCATTTTTTTGGACCGTCTATTTGCAAATGCGTTTTTATTTATTATCCGGATCAGTGTGTGCCGTCAGGACGTTTAATTTTTGGGTATTGTCAGTTTCAATATCATTTGGCTGTCCTAAACTTGGGACGGCGCGAGCAGAAAACGGGAAGGAAATGCAGAAAAACATCAAAAGAATCTGCCAGAGATTTTCTACGAGTTGGAACATGACGAAAGTTTTTTTTGGTGTTCAGATGCTGGAAGAGTTTTCCTATTTGTTGTCGATGGTCAAAGGCTCAGTTTTGTTTTTGTAGGAAAAAGTGACCTAAATGTTGACCTGTTTTTAATCTACATGAGAGGGACAGAAAAACTTGATATCGGTTTTATTGCTTGACAACAAACCACACAGACAGAAAGACACGTATTTTGAAAGTGTTCTTGAACTCAAAACTCCTTTGTACAGAATTTTACAAAAAGGAGAAGCACTTGAGTCACAGAAAATCGAGCAAGTGTCACCGTTGCATTGATTTTTGTTTCAGTTAAACTGGGTTACAAAACTCAACAGGGCGTTGACCGAGTTTTAAAATATCTCGAGACTCGAGTATCGAGTATCGAACAAATCACAGACATGAATATTTTTCACGTTGTACATCAAACTGATTTCAACAACTCTCAATCTTTCTTATGTGAAAAGGAGAAGAGAAACAAAAGCAGCAGACAGAGTTTTCTGTCAATCGTCCACGCTTGAGCGGAGCAAAGTTTTAGTTCAAGGCTCAAGAGTGGCTCGTGGGTTTAAGTAGATACTAGACGGATATCGATCGAATTCATCACAAAAATTAATTTTGTAAAGGCAAAAACTCAACTTTGCTCCTTTTAAAACTCGGCTTGAATTTTTGAAAATGAATGTCTGAATATTTTTCGGAAAGCACTTGCAAAGTTGGAGAAAACTTTAATTTGATGTCTGAATATTTTAATTTTAAGGTTTGAGGTCGGCGACGAAGCGTTGTATTTCTATTGGCCAGGCAAAAAACTATAAACCATCTACAAATGACAGTTGACAATGCTAAAAATTTGAATGTCACAGCAACAAAGAATGGAATTATGCAATGAAATAACCTAGAGATAAACTTGGGATGAATGATAAATTACGCTAAATTTCTCACGCATGTACAATGTTCACATTTTCAACCAAGGGAGTGAAAAGAAGTCAAAATGAATGTGAGGGATCGGCTCCCCGGAGAAATGACGTTATCGCAGCATTTAGTGAAAAAAATGTTCAACTTGAACGTCGCTTACTAAAATTATCAAACTCTTTCACACTACTGCCATATCTTTTAACATTACCAGGATTGCAATTTTTTATTTTAATCCTAATTAAGTTCAGTTATAGTTTAAAATTCAAAAAACTATTTCACTTTACGTAATTTTTTACGGTCTTTCAAATGGTGTATTTTTTGTGTCGTGTTCTTTTACTATTTTTATTTTAACCTTGGTTTATGTAAACTTCCTTTGTAAATCAGAGATTTTACATTCACTTTACTGCTGTGATGACGTCATCACATCTGGGCGGCTCTCCCACTGCGAACAATAACATTACAGCTTTCGCTCCTTTGCATTTACGCAAGTCAGAATTCATGTTCACGCAGTTACGAACCCTGTTTTCTATGTCTACTAGTCTACTACTATGCATAAATTGAAAATCAAGAGTTGGATTTGGAGTTGGGTTTTGACCTTACTTCAAAAGCATAAGTCAACATACAACTTTTGAGGTTTGAGTTTTGAATTTTGAGTTTCTAGCAAGAATTAAAATTCTATTTGTCCGTTTTCCATGGGAACCCAAAACAAAACATAGCAACATTTTTTTTGCATGTTTGATTCTTGATAGCATGCTATCCGTTCAGGGGCCTTATATATGGGGGACGTCGGCCCGTATCACGGATAGCGGACGTTCTTTATGATTTTGGGCTCGAGTTTAGCCGAGTAACTCGGCTAAAATATATACACTAATTACAGCTAAACTATACATCAGAACCTTTTGGAATTTTTTCCTAGTAATCTTAAAGAATGCATCACTTTGTCTGTTTTTTTCATAAATTTTTTAGTCAGCTCCGTTATTTTTTAAAAAATTCCAAAACTTCGAAAACTAGAAAGTTGTAAATTTCATTAGATTTTGGAGCAGAAGGAGGAATGAGGTGCGGAAGTACACTATTAGTGGGATGTGGCTTTTAAAACATGCATGTGTATACATAGTATACATAGTTTTGCGACGGCCAATCACAGACTGGCGCCAAAACCTACTAACGACCATTTTTGCACTGGGTAAAAAATGTGCAAAATAGGCCAATTCTACAGCGCTGGGTGTGCAAATTTTGCACATCGTGTGGTTTCAAAAGCTATCATTTTGCACCTATAAATTTCAATAATAGGAGTTGATTTGCACATCGTATTTCTTGATCATTCATGTTTTTGCACACAAATTTGGCACCTCCATAGTATACTAAATACTCAGTAAAGCTCGAGATATCCATGGTGCTGACGAGATGGTTATCTACCATCTTTGAAATTTTAATTTCTACCATGTGCAAAAATAGCTCTGGTTTTCAGATTATGTGTGCAAAAATAAAACATTTTTGCACAGTGCGTTGTTTAGGTATGGGTATTTTGCACTTTGAGTGAAGCCGAAAAAATAGCCATGATTTGAATGTGCAAAACTGAAGCTAATTTTTCTGCATGAAGTGAAAAAATCCAAAATTTTGCACAGTATTTGGTTTGCGCTACACGCAGAATTTTGGACCTGGAACCCAAAATCATAAAGAACGTCCCTCGTCCGTATTCCATACGGATGAGTCACTTGTCAAGTTTGATTCTTGATGCTGGGTTTCGTAGTATTTCCAAGTATTTCGTGAATGCGGTCATGACTCATGATGATACTTTTTAACATGTTCCCATCCATTTCGTGGAGTGGGCTTTGCAATGCCCATGTATAGAAAATATAACACATGAGTGCACATAGGCTACGTGATCCATGCCATGATTTTAATGTCCAGCTACTGAAACAAATGTCAACGCCAACGCCAACAATAATCTAATCCAATCCAATCCAAGGAATGGATTTATTTTCAGTAATTAGTCCAAAAGGTGAAAAAGTTGAGCTTCTCTCTGCACTCCTCTCGCTTCTTGTTTCTCGATTCTTGATAATGATGCCTAATCCCAACAACAAACAAGAAAAATAAGTAACGGAAATGAGAAAATTTATCTGCTATTTTAGTCAGTGGGTCAGTGGGATAACGATGCAACTAAACCCATGAACCACGGAGCATTTTTCAATTAATTCATACAACAATCCACAATCTGCATGCAATGTGCATTGCAGATGGCAGATGTCAGATGTCACTATTTTGATTAATAAATCATCGGACATTTTCCTGGAATCTCAAAGCTCCGAGTTCCGAGTTGGGAGTTTTGGACAGGAAAACCCGTGTTCTGGACATACAAAGTTTTTATCTAATGTTTGTAGTTTGTAGGCTTAACTTTCTGCATCATTTCAGAACCACGACTAATTTTTCTGCACTTTCTGCAGAACCATTCTTCTTTGGAAACAGACGTGGAGACCGAGTTTCTAGCTCCAGTTTCCAGCTTATTGTATCCTCTTTTGAAAAAACAACAGCTGATTTATTACCAAATTCTGCTCTGGTTTCCGATTTCATATTTCGTATTTTGTGGCTGTATAGGCACAAAATATAAAGTTGAAGTGAAAATGTACATGAAATTCGTTGTCAGTAGTAACAACAACAGCAACGGGCTAGGCCAAGGAGACTTAGGAGACGCCACAGAAGCGCAGGGCCAAGAAAAGTATGAATTTTGTGCAGAGGAGCGTGGAAGCGTTTTTGTCAGTTATAACTCGCTCGACCACAAAGTCAAAGTGTTTGTGGCTGGACTCGGTTTCCTTACAAATCTCATCAATATTTTCGTGTTCACACGGAAAAAGATGAGAAATCCGTTGAATACAATTCTCATGGCTCTTGCAGTCGCCGACGGTCTTTTTCTCCTGACCGTTTTCCTCACCTATTCTTTGATGTGGATCCGTCTCGACCACCCAAGTGCCACTGATGTCAATTTTTGGGAAAGTGTGTGGACAAACTACTGGTACACGCGACGTGGACGGGCTGTGGAATACGCCATCTACTGCACTTTTTATTATGTAACTACTATGCAATTTTCCCCCTTTGCTTTTGCGTTTAAGCCATTGACCATTGACTTTTGACCTTTGACCTTGACCTTTAAAATTTGACCTTTGACCTTGACCTTTAAAGTTTGACCTCTGACCCTTGACCTTGGAGATTTTCCATGATTCATATCCCCTAAGTTTCTTTACTTAATAAATTTCTTTCAGTTTTTCCACTTTTGTACAATTTATCTGATGGTGCTTGTCGCCCTCTGGCGGATGCTCGTCATCACCCTCCCGCTGCAAAGCAGAATTTGGCTAACGGAACGAAATGCGAGATGGGGAGTTTTAGCCGCAGTTCTGTTTGCCCTGATCGTCGAATCGACCTATTTTGCCCCTTTAGAGATAAGTAGTGTGGAAATGAATAAAACGAGAAATGGGACGTTGATGTTTCATTACTCGGCTGAGCTGTCCAAGACGGAAGCCAAAATTATGTTCTGGACTTACGCGTAAGAATTTCAATTTCAATTTCAATGGCTCGTTTCCATGGTGATTTATCCAAATGTTCAATATCCAATGAGTTTCTTGTCTCGTGTCTCTTGTGTCTATAGAATTTGCGCCAAGCTGATTCCGAGTTTGCTGTTGACTGTGTTTACGGGTGTGCTTGTGCGATCTTTATTCAGGGCGACCAAGGGATGGAATGAGATGACAAATCTCGGGAATTTGCAAGGGGGAACTTCCCGTGAAGCAGGATGCGGCTCCGATTCCAATGGCATTGCTCAAAATCAAACTTACAACTGTAATTCCAGTTTTAATCGAACCACCAAGATCCTGTTGACTCTTGTCCTCATTTTTCTGGCCACGGAGACGCCAGATGGCATCATTGTAGTTCTCTCCGTTTCCGGGATGTCGGACAATTCTGTACTTGAATGTCTGAAACCCATTTGTTATGTCATGACTCTGGAGTGCGTTGGTAGTTTGAGCAGCTTTTTTATTTACCTCGGAATGAGCGCCAGTTTTCGCCAGATTTTGACCCGACTTTTTAAACACTACAAGACGTAAAAATACGGATAATTCTTTTATTTGTTTTGAGTTTAGAATTTTCCATGTCTCATAAATTAAAAGTTGCAAATAAATTCGACCTAAATTCTAATAAAGAGAAGGAACACGATGAAATTTGGTGTCGATTGTCAATTGTCAATACAATAAAATATGATGCATTTTAATGCCCTAAAATAGAAATTCGTTGACGGATTCCTGCTTTATTGATTATTGATTTAAATATATTAGACAAATTTTAATACCATTACATTATAAACCACAGTAACATTAAACATTAATGACGTTTATTATACATATTTGACTAATGTAATTGACTTGAAACTTGAAGCAACTATCGACTTTGACTGGTTTTCTGGTTTATGGTTTCCGTTTCTATGGGAACATGAGAATTAGGCTGACGATTTGATTTATGACGTAGTCGACAAAAACCAGCGTGTTTTCTCTCTCCATCACATAAAATCCGCCCGCTTGCAGCTGTAATGTTTGAACGGATCTGCAAATCCTTTTGTATTCTTCTCTCACCCTCACATTTGGATTTTGCTTCGGATCCTTCGCTTTCTCCCCAATTTTTTGTTTGAGCTCTTCAACTTTGTCCGTGATCATTTGAACTTTGTCAAAAAGGATGAAATAAGTGACAATTCCTTCCACGTGGAGAAAAAGAGCTCCCAAAAAAATCACGGGTTCGGATGGGAAGAATTTGATGGCGAGGAATCCGCCAACAATCGCCGAGGCCAATCCGATCAGTTTAGTCAGGTAGACGACCGTGGAGAAGACTCGATTGGAGAGGAGAATCTGCAGTTTGACCAGTTTTAGACATTTTCCTGCTTCTTCAAGTCCACCACCTTCACATGATCTAGATCTAGATGTAAAATTTCAATTGTCAATTGTAATTTTAGTCAATGATCAACAGTCAAAAGTTGATGCGCAATGGAATTTCAAATTAAAATGGTTAGCCAGCTTATACTTGATTTTTGCGCTGCGACAAGCAGGCTAAATACTAAATACGAATATTTGAAATTTATGGGCTAAAAGCTCAAAACTCAAAACGTACCGTAGAATTTGGATGCCATCTTCAATCTGTTGCTCAGTTAAAACGACAAATGAAAGCATCGCAAAAACAGCAGTGTAAATGAGGGAAACCATAAAAAAATAAAAAATAAAGTCCAAAATGATCAACAGAGAACAAAGGAAGAAGAAACTGAGACTGCCTGAATTTGAGCCGAGGCAAAAAGTGGTCCAAAAAATTGGTGAATTTGGATCCAGAATCAAAAGCCCAGGGCACATGAAAAGCAACGAGTAGGTAAAAAAAGGCAAGTGAATGAGTAGGTTGACGCGGAATGGACGCTGCCGAATCAGTTTGAACCAATTTTCCATTCTAATTATGATTTCCGCTTTTTGACTTGTTTCTGAATTTCCATTTGGATTTGGATTTGGATTTGGGGTTTTCTTTGGCCTATTTTGTAGACTTTGGACTATTGAATTGCCCACAGAGTTGAGTGAGGGAATGTCGAATGCGGCAATTTGAATGTAGCCGAAATAAAGTCCAATAAAAACAGCTGTGGCGAAAGGGGTTGAAACATTCCGTAGAATTTCCAAGGATGAACCCGATTCTCCAAAATGGGAAACGGCGGGAATTGTTACGAAAATTAGACAAAACATCCGCAAGATGGCGTGAATTTGCCACAGGCCAAACAAAAGCCATTTCAAACCCCTTGATTTATTTAAGTTGACGTGAGAAAGTCCCGACTTGATGTTCAAATCAGTTGGTAGAATTCTGACTACACTCAGAAATTTTGTAGCCCATAAATTGTATTTCATGTCTCGAAAGGTCAATTTTAAATTATTCTCTTGCTCATTTTCATTTTCAGTTCCGTGTGAATTGTTTTTGTTGACTTTTGTTTCCTTGTTTCTTGATTTACTTGTTTTTGCTTCCGTTTGAACCTCCGGATTTTTTCCCTCTTGCAACTGCAGATCTACATGTATTTTCCGGCCTGGTTCTCTTTTTCTTCCTATTTCTCTTTCTGTTTCTGGTTTTTGTTTGGGTTTGGGTTTTTGCTGTACGTGGGAAAATGGAGCTCGGTTTGGATTCAAATTGGAGCTTTGAAAAGGTTTCAACTCATCAAAATGAGAGTAGGACACAAATTCAATGTCCTTGAGACTTATTCCAGTTACCATGGGATTTTCATCCGGATTTGAATTTGAATTTGGAGTTTTTGTAGTTTTACCCAGTCTTTTGAATTTTTGACGCCTGTTTTTGTTTCTAGGGACGATCCTCATTTTGCTGCAGTCTGGAGCAATAATTCACAAACAATCTTGAGAAGCACAGACTCGAGGCTCGAGACGCTTTCAATTTTTGGCAAGTTTCTTGAGGTTTTGATATTTGATTTTGATATTCAAATCACAGTTCTCGATTCTTGATGCTTAATTCTTGATTTAAAATTTGAACAATGCAATGAGCAGATTCAACGGCCACACCAACACAACTCAACAGTTAAACTTGAAATTAACTTTGAGCAATCGAGAGACGGAGATATTCCGCGGATATGCGGATTTTCGTATTCCTTGTCAAATTCACGGGGCAATTTTCTAGATTAAGTTTCTTAAATTTTGAACATCCACTACAACGGAAGTCTCACATCCGCCGCTCTCGAGTGCTTTTCTCGCTGGTTTGAAATTCGGAAACAACGACAACAGTTTCAACTTGCGACGTTCAACATGAATTTTCATCCACATTTTATTGTTAGTTGAATATTGTCAAAACTACACAAAAAGTCCCTGTAAAAATGCGATCGTTGTTTCCGTTTCCGCTGTCCGAACTTTGAGCTCCGCTTTTCCAGTTGGCATTTGGAATTTTCATTCAAAATACAAGAAAACTGCGTCATTCTCAAACTGGAAACGTAATAGTTAAAAGCCGAAATGAGCAAACCGAGGAAATTAAAAAGTCAAACATCCGCTGCGGTGCACGTGGACACGTGGCAGCTCCTCGATCATGTTTTTGAGTTGTGGTGAAATATGAAATGCGCATTGGATTTGGATTTGGAATTTGAAGAAAACACAAAAAATACTGTTTCTTCTGCAAAATGTAATTTTCAATTCTACGGCTCTTGTCTTTTCTCCGGGTCTACAATATTATTTTCTTTGGTTCTATATTCAGTTCAATTCAATTCAATTAACAAAACCAGTAGTGACTTTTCCAATAGGAATTTATCCTGTACTTTTTACTTTTTGCCCGTGCTGAGACCATTAGTTTTTTTTTAATTTTCCGTAACTGAAAATTTGCTAGCTATTGAAGCATTCCAAGGCCAAAATCCCATAATATTTCAAGCGGCGTTCAAATATTCCAAAAATGATCCAAAGTTAAACATGCCGAAATGAAATGCATGCCGAATGCCGAAAATCAAACACTTTGGTTTTTCTAAAATTGGAGCTCGACATGAATCAATTTCTATTTAACTTGTAAATGTCAAGAATTTGGGCGCCGTTTGTAAAAATTATTTTATTTCGGGCACGTGAGAATATAGATGAATCGTGTTTTTCTTCCTCACAGATGCAAAATCAAAATACAACAAAATAAAATTATCAAGCAAGGGAATGTCGTGCCATTTTCGTAACAATCAGATTCTTTTTAAAGTATCAAAATCATACATTTCATTTGAAAAGCATTTTTTAGCTCATGAAAAATGGTGAAGACACTTATAGGGTATTTAAAATGTCCCCAAAATTACACAACAATGTCCCAAAATAGTTTAGAGACACAGTGCGTGTGTTTAACTTTCAACAAAGAAATAAAATTTCTATAGTCAGTTCATAGGAGAAATTAGACAAATTGATATCTCCTGGGTTGAGCTCCTGGCAGCGCACTTTAGTTTACTGGGCGGCTTTGAAATTGGACAGAAGAAAAGCAAATCTGTGGTGTTGTTTGTACGCCGCTAGTACATAAATTTAGGCTATGCAGACTGAAGGTAGAAATTTTAATTATGTATTTTGGATGAAAAATAAACATTTTCAATATTTTCATGAGACAGGAGACAGAAGTTTGGAGTCTGGAGTCTGGAATAGTCAGAAATTGATGAACCGCGAATTGAGAAAGAAATCGGAAAAGGGATAAGGAAAATGCTTTGAAATGGATTTAAATACGGATTTCGGAATTTAGAGGACAACAGACAAAAATAAAGAGAAATGTTTTAATCAGCAATTTTTTTGTTTTTTTTTTTCAATTCACATAAATCCCAAAGCGTATATTGTACATTTATTTCTCTTTTATTTCTCCGTCTTTGTTTTGCATACTCGTATTTTGTATGTTTGTTCAGTGACTTGTAAATTCTTCTTAAAAGTCTATCGTTCTGTTCAAACAATTAAATCTTTTAAATGTCATGACAACGTAAATATTTGGATTCTGGATTTCTGGCTGCACGCTTAACACTCAATGGTCAAAAAGTACACAATTTGAGTAAATGGCTCTGCAAAACCTTATTTTGTTTGGACGCCGTTCAGAATTTTCCAATGATATTTTTTGAGTATTTGAGAATCAGACTTTTTCCCTGGAGCATCTAATTTATAAAATTAAAATTTAATCAGGTCATTTTGGGTTCCTTTTCCATGGCATTCGGAGGTCGTCTTTGTTTTCTTATCTCGCTGAGGAATCCAAATTTGGAAACTGTAATTACGTGTAATTATGGATATCGGGCATTGTCAATCAGAAGGAAATTCGGAGGGCGGGAACTCGGAATTTCTTATCAGGATAATTGAAGTGTGCGATAATTACGGGGTCTTGCCTGTTGCCGAAATCATAATTATACGTCTGACATTTTAATTGGCTGACCTACATATACTTAGTTTTTGCGCAACAGATTTTCACATTCAACATTACACAATCAACTTTCGGCCAATCCATCGTCGTGAAGAATGTCTGTAGACTGGAGACAGTAGACTTGACACATCCAGAACTTAAAAATCCTCTGAAAGAAATAGACTCATTGGAACTGACTTCTCTTCACAAGAACAAAGCTACTGAAAATCTAGAGAAAATGGACAAGAAAATGGAAACGGGACAAAATTATCCTCACAAATTAAATTTGAACAACTTCAAATATAATTTCACCATGATCAAAATTCTGGGTTGGCTCAACATTTTCCCCTTTGACATGGATTTCTCAATTGGATCTGGATTTGGATCTGCATCTGGAAAAATTTCCACTAAACCTCAAGGAGTCAATGTGATAAATTTTCTTTGGAATGCCTTTGTTGTTTGCCGCCTCTTGATTTTCAACCTGGCGGCACTTCACGCTTTAACAATCAAAGAGAATTTTTCGCATCATTTTGGTCGTCTCTGCTTGCTCTTCATCGGCGCATTTTGTCTCACTCTCTTCTTCATCAGCTATAACTACAGCGTGGTTCTTCACAAGTGGGATCACATCACTCTCTTCAATGGACTTTTCAAGTACCTTCAAGAAAATCCAGGTCAAAATCTAGGTCAAGGTCAAGGTTTGGTGAAAGGGACTCGTTCAATCTACGACATCTACCTAATTTTCATCCCGCTCATCCTCTATCCAATCACATTGATTCCAGTTGTAATCACGGTTATGGATTCAGAATCGCCCATGTTATTGAGTTCGTGGGTGGTCCAGGGCACCTTAATCAAGGGCACCATGAAAATTCATAACATTGAGGCGTATATCATTCTCAGCATTTTAGACGCTCTCTTTTGGATATTTATCATATCTTGTGTGGTTTACGTTTCATTCTTCATCGCGCTTTTTCCTATCAGAATCAGAGAAGAACTCGAGAGGGCGCTGCATTCACTCAAAATGGCCAAGATGAGAAATCAAGAGAAGTTCATTGCTTTTGGCGTTCAAAAAGCGGTTTCTTCTCTGAAATTGATCAAACTTCTCATGCTGTTGGCGAATATCAATCAGAGTCTTGTGATCTATCTTGAAAAGTTGCTTTGTCTGCATTGCAGCATTTTGTCTGGATTTGTGGGTATAAAAATGTACCACAAGGGAAATTTTCCACTCGGTCTCATGTTCACATTTCTCGGTCTGGAATCTGCAATTGCTTTCGTAATGTTCTTTGACAAGGCACATGAAATTCCAGAGAAGACGGAGCAGCTCAAAAGGGAAATTCTTCGAATGTCAATGTCAACGCCAGGGTCAAGGTCAAGGTCAAGAGTGGAATTGTTGAAGCGGGAATTGTGGAGTGTGCAGCGACTCGGAGTGAAATGCGGGAGTTTTTGTATGATGGAGCAAGAATCAACTCTCATTTTCTTGGGTTTTGTCCTCACTCAAATCGTCAGTCTTCTGTTGGTCTTCAACGAAAATCATGCGTAATGGAATTAAATTCTCGATGCACAATTCTCAATTCTAAATAGTTAAAAAACTGTTGGCCTAATTACTTTTGGATTCATTTCTAATTTTTCATATTTTTCAAGGTTTTGATTCCAAAATTTGTTATAACATTATGATGGAATAAATAAATTTGTTGTTGTAAGTTGTAAGAAATCAATTTGTAAATTGCTTCTGGTTTTTGTCATGTAAACGACATCTTTTGGTTTAACGCATTTAGCTCGGCATTATATGCATTTGAATTGTTTCATGTAACTATTGGTGATATATTTTTCTCGTACTTATATATCACAAATGAAATGAAATCTATAATCTATATGCACGTAAGAATTTTTTTATTTTCGTGGCCGAACTTAATTTACGACGATTTTAAATATAGATAGGGCATAGGGTGTCAAAACAAAACGATTTTGTACAATTTTGATTTTTCCGAAGAATTTATGAAAATATGAAAATTTCATGACTGTTGTGACGTTCGGCCACGAGAACTAATATAATTTTTCACAAAAGTTATGATCTCAGGTTTTGACAAGGCTTTTTACTATATAACCAGGTATGTTCAAAACCCAGTTTCTTTGAAGCCGAGATTTGAGATCATTGTTTTTTGTGTTTCGCATTTTCCTATGACGATGCGCAAAATATACTTTTTTTTACTGTGGTATCAATTTGATGTCTGCTCCCCATTGATCTATGTATAATGGTACGATTTTGGAATGCTTATGTAATATGAAAATGGAGGAAGCGGGCAGACGTGATAAATAATCATGATTATTGTGTAACTGGACAAAATTATTCCTCGCATAATCCCATTTTGCATTTGTATGTTCTATTTTATGGATTTCGTGCAAAATTGATTGAGTATAAATTACGCACAGGTTTTTGTTAGAATGGAATGGATGCAAAATGTAATATTCGAAGAAAATTTTGCATCCATATCCAGAAAAAAATCACGTGAAAAGAGAAAGGTTCCATATTTAATTTGGTAAAAACACCTTATTTAGAAATCAAAGATCATGTAGATGAGAGTACTTTGCTCTTGATTCTTGAAATCCTAAAAAGCTTAGGACGAACGTTTTGTGTTTTGGTGGTAAAAGACTTCTTTCCTGAATAGCATAAAAATTACAGATTTCTGAGCCATCGGATATGGAGCTTTTTTGAAGCTATGTTGTCGGGTGTGTTTTACTTGTCATGAGACATTTTAGTCATTAGTAGTACTACGATGATTGAATATCCTAGAGAATATAGATAAAGTATTATATTGTAGTGCAGAGCTACAGATAAAAACGACTGAAGAGGGTATAAACTACAATACACTATACTACACTATACTGTATACAGTATAGTGCCTTGGGTTTTGAAACAGTCCTTTGCTCGTCATAACTTTTATGAAATTCGATTTTGAGATTTGTTTCAAAATTTCATAACTT
>JAQGBH010006108.1:0-13054 GCA_034698265.1 Sminthurinus aureus | reverse complement strand
CGCTTTTGGGACAAGAATTTCTGAAATCGGTACGGGGGCTTTTAAAGGGAATTTAAATGGAGCTTCGCTCCAATTTTCTAGGTGGATGGACGTTGGTAATTCTTGAGCATTGAGCATTGAGAATAAAGAATAAAGAATAGAGAACAGAGAATAAAGTATACTGTAGTCTGTAGACAGAGAACCGACGAGCAGTAGAAACCCAAGAGGAAGAATTAGTAGTAAGAAAAAGATTTGACTTTTAGCGTCCTCAGTTTTTCTCATCCACCTTCTTTCCATATGCATTGCATACAGGTATCAGTACTTGTTGAATACAGTGCACTCCAAACTACAAACTCCAAACTCAACCATTAATCGAAAAGTAAGTGAAGTATAGAGTATAGAGATGAGAGGGAGAGCCTTAGTCTATGTGTGTATGGTGTATGTATTGAATATCGTACATTTTATACACAGCTCCTTCCTTAAGTATGTATTCTTTATGCTTTCTTGCTTAGACTTGGATAGTAGATACATCACACACCTTATACGATACCTGTTACTTTATACTGTACACCACAGCAATAACATGAGTCTCAGCCTCAGCATCACCATCAGCCCCCGGCTCTCTGTCTATGTTTCGTCCACATGAAATGAATTGCATAGTATGGACTACCTGCCTGTGCATTGTGTCTGCATTTTCATTCAGTCATTATTATACAGCAAGTGAGACTGTACAGAGCTGTAAGAGTGTAAGAGCCATTCCTATGTAACTTTTTCCTTCTGCCTTCTGCCTAGTACATTGTACATTGTACACAGTAGAAACAGTAGGTCAGCAGAACTGGATACATGTCGATTTATTCCCCCCATCTCGTTCTTTTCGTTTCTTAGTTCGTTCGTTCGTGATTCTGAATTCGACTTTGAATTTGAATTCGAATCTGAATCTGTATTTGAATCTGTATGAGTGAGTGAGTGTAGGTGAGCCAAGCCAAGTCGTCGATGCGGACCTGTTCACACAACAAATCATTTAGCCCACAACTCAAAACTCTCAACTTCTTCCTGACCAACAGTGACTCGATACTATCGACAACAACGAACAACGAGAATCGTGGATCAAAGATCAAGTATCAAGAAGTGCGAGAATCTTGGAAATTAAAACCATTGTAATAATAATAATAATATATGCAGATAATACTTGTTACCTGTTCCCCACATAATATAATAGATACATAATAAACAAAACCCTGTTCTTTCTACAACAGCCAGATCCAACATCCAACATCTACCCTCGCCACGATTAAACATTCATATTAAGGAAAAAAATAAAGATTGGGATTTCACCCTCTAAACTCTAAACTCCCAAGTCTCAAGTCTTAACTTTGTTTGGTCTAGTTAACATCCTAGTGTCGTTGCTATCCGCTAAAACATAATACATAAATTTATTCAGTGTGTTTGGTGTACATTTACCTTTATGTTTACTATTTACTGTTTACGTGTAATGTGTATTCGTCCGTGCTACTGATATTTATTGAGCGTGCTTGAGCACTTGTTTTATTTTTTTAGTTTATCCATGTTGTATTTTTTTGTCTCCCTTTATTTCAGTTTTGTTCAATATAACCATCAACATTCAATATTATATTAACCTTTGTTTATTACATCAAGAAAAAAAAGAAAGAAAAGAAATAGGGAGCAAGTGTGATTGACAACTGGCAACATTTCATGTTTTGTTAACACTGTGTTTGTTCTTTTGCATGTTTTGAATTTTGAATAGCCTCTCTAACTAAATATATATACAAATATAACTATCTACTATCTACGTGTGAAGTTGTGAACTGTTTTTGTATGTACTGCACTGCTGTTTTGTTTTGTTTTGTTTGGTTTTTTTGTGTGTTTTTGTAACTGTCGTGCGTGTTGAAAGCGTGAAAAATTTTTAACCCGAGATTTTTATTTATTTTGATTGATTTGATCTAATTGGATTGTCTTGTGTTGGATTTTACCTTGTATTTGGATTTGGATTTGAATTTGAATTATCATTTGATTTTCATTGCCTGCTTCCTGATCAATTGACTTCCACATCGTCATCTTGCCCTGGTTTGTAATTATCATTATTATGATTTGTAATTTATTCATTAATATTCATCTTTCTGTTTTCCATTTTCTATTATTTTGAACTGTTGCATGCGCATGTAATTGTACTTTATACTTGAAGCTTATCAGTAGTTTTAGCTTTTTATCATCGTTATGATTTACTTTCACATTGCATGAGCATTGAACGTCGAGCATGCACGAAATAAGAAATGTGAAGCAGTGTGCATTTGTACACTTGTCATTTCAGCAATGACAGTGCACACAGCACTCTGCTTTGTCATTTCATGTTTCTGTCATGAAAAATCATCAGAAAAGAATGCTGTTAATGATAAGCGAATTAGTTCTCAAGAAAAGTTGAACCTTGACAATTGACAATCTTTTGAAAGGCTGAATACTGAATACTGATCACACTGAAAAATTATAACAATAAATTCCAATGATTACCAATTATTACCAATATAATTTTTCCATGCACAATTTCCGTCGTTCTATGTTCCAAGTTCTATGTTCTAAGTTCTAACCAATTGGCAATTGACAATGCAGTCAATAAACTGTTAGCACTTGTGATTTTAGAGATTCTCATTCTCATTTATAATTTGTAATTTTGGGCTATTTTTTTCTAACTTGGGACGAATAGAAATTTTTCAAGTTTTCAAACAATAATGAGACATTGAATCTTGAATCTTGAAAGTGTCAATTTATGCGTTGAGCTGTCACCGTCAACCGTCAAAAAAGCGCACTTTCATTCTCTCCCTTTGTTACCTTCCTTGAAATTTGCAGTTCCCAATTCCCTTTCATAATTCATTATAAATATAAAATTAGTCTATTATTATCAATTACTACTCGATTATCATTATTACAATAATAAACAAAGGGTTCATTCATTTTCAAGCTTAAAATTGGCATGGTGTGAATAGTGAATGGGAAAAAGTACGGATCATACTTTATACTTTATTATTTACATTCTAGACACTAGATACTAGGCGAAGGTGTTTCTCGCTCGCTCGTGATTAATAAACTAGCAGAAAAAAATGTGTAGTAAAAGTACATAAATATTAATTTAAATCTGTACACTGTACATTGCACATTGTACATTTTACATGAGACGCGATGGTCAGAAGCCAGCATGAGACGAGTAGCATGAGATCAAAAAACATACATATGCACTCGTAGAAACAATTTGAATTTTGCAATACAATAATTATATTAATAGTGAGAGAGAGAGAGAGAGTTCCAATAACAAATAGACAAAACGGACATAGACATATTTTATGAATTGCATTCATTCATTCACTGAATTTCATTCACTCGACTCTCGACGCTCAACTCTTGATTATTCATACGTCCATTCATATTTAGAATTTCAAAGGCATGTTAATAAACCTTAGTTTAAATATGAATGCCGAGTGCCGAGTGCCGAATGTGGAATACTTGTATCGGCTAGTGAAGGTGTTGAAATTGAAATATTTACTAGAGAAGCACGAGCACACATTTTTATCCATCCACGAGACAAGAGACAAGAGATACAGTGACCGACAACTAGTGCATCAGCAAATTAAATGCTGGAAGGATACAACAAATATTTACAATTTGCAAGTGGAAATAACTTTGTGTTAAATTATCGTATAATTTTATAGTGAATTCAAGTACAATGTACAATTTACAATGCTCATTGTACAATGAATAAGATCTGCATAAAAAAAGTGGTATTATTTTGTGTACTACTTTCCTCTCGCTTCTATTTTCTATTGTTGTTGATGCTTGATGCTTGATGCTGCTGTTGCTAGTTGGTTGTTGCTAGTTGGTTGCTCTTCATTCAAACAAAGCTCTGTATAATAAGCAGAAAACTGAAGGCATTTATAGCAACGCCAAACGACTCAAAAATATCTTTCTACATTTTACATTCTACGTTCATTATGATTTGATGTATGAATCGAGAAACGAGGGATTTGTCATTGAACTTGTGTTTGCTTATACATTCTACACTGTAAAATGCACACTGTACACTATACACTGTACATTGTACATTCTAGATTATGCTCAGCTACGTGTGGTGGTGGTGTTAAATTTCTATTCAGATTCATAAGACGAAAAACTCATCACTTTTACTTTACACACTGTACACTGTACACACGACGGTCTTTATATATGTAACGTAAAATATATGCGTGTACTACATGTGGATAAATCATGTGAAATAAAAGCAAGTGAATTTTTATTTTTAGCAAGTAGTATGTAAATTTTGAAGTTGTACACTGAACATTGTACAGGTAGGAATACAGGTGCACATATAAACTTCATACAGAGTGTAGCGTCTAGAGAGTAGAGTTTAGAGGATATTCTGTGCTCTGTATTCTATAATGTATTCTAGATTCGAGATTCTAGGTTCTAGATTTGAAAAAAGCAAGAAAAATAAGAATACTTCCACTTGAATGACTTTGTTTCTCACTGCTTCTATCAATAAAAACCAAAGACTTAACGCATGTGTTACTTTTATTGGATAAAATCCATACACATGAAAAACTGAAGAAATAAGCAAAAAAGGCAAAAGAGGGAAAAAAGTTTAGACAAAAACATGGATGAGCGGAAATACGTACAATTGATAAAAAAAAATAGTCTATTAACCGGACTCTCCGTTTGAGATTGAAATAGTAACTTTTTTTCTTTCTTTCCAAACAGCAAACAGAACAAGAATCCGTAACTCTTCTTTTTCTTCTTCATCTGAATTGATAAGGGATAGACAAATACATAACTGCTCAATAAAAACAATACAAGATACAAGATACAAGATTTTCAAATCCAAACTCTAAAAGCTGAGAGTGTGATTGAGTTTTGAGTTCCTCATCCGTACTCCGTAATATTGATACGTGTATCAAGAGTCTGGTATCTTTCTAGTTTTTGAGCTCATCATAATACTTAATATAATTTTCAAAGCGAAAGAAGCGTGAAGCGAGTAGAATAAAAGGCAAAAGTTGAAATCTTCTTGAGATCTCTTTGATTGCCAGTCCAAAGTCCATATCTACATAAATGGAAGAAGATACATGTAGTCATCAGTTAGAATTCAAAATTCACTCACTCTTTCTCTATATACTTTTGAACCCATAAAGTTTTTTTTTCTTTATGCTCGATGCTCGTCTTCATTCATCATTCATCGTACAGGATATTTTTATACATGTGGATTTTCAGTTCTTTGATCCATGACATCCTCACAAATTTATACTGATATTTTATACACAGTAAACAGTACACAGTTCACCATTCACCGTACAAAGACTATAGATAGTTTACATCCATTTTTGTGTTTTGTGTTTTAAATTCTTATCGTGAAAAAAATCAGCATAAAAGTACAAATATTGCCGTTGGATGATTTTCTACGTCTCCATATTCTCCTTGTGGTCTTTTTACTTTTTACTCTTTACTCTCTATATCCATCATCTATGTTTTACATTTCTTCCTGAACCCGCAGTAGTAAATAGTATTCTTATGATTGTTTTATTGTTGTGCATAAAACAGAAACGGTTTCAGTTTCATAGATCAGATGAAAGATGAAATATCAAGCATCAAACATCAAACACTTGTACTTGTGAAGGAAAAGGTTGACTACCGAATAACCGTCAAACAATGTTTTATGTCTTATGTATAACGTACAGTGTACAATGTATATTGTACATTGATCAACAGCTGAATCTGAATGAGGAACATTTAGATGTGTAAATTTTATAACTGTGACCGAGTGTAAACAAACTCTCAGCTCTCAGTATCATTATCAGTGCTCACAACTCAGAAGTCGGTGTACTGCGCAATGTGTAAAAAATTCAGTAAAATTTCCTAAATTTTGAGCAAAAGTAATCAACAGGAAGTCTGAGTTTACTAATCTTATAAAAAAGCTGTCTGTGTGTATCACGTGATAGTGATATTTTTTTGCTGTTGAAAGGAAAATACCCGAGTTTAATTTTGTACACGCGGATTACATCTTGAGCCTTGAGTCTTGAATCTAGAGTCTAGAGATTTGACACTGTCATAAGTTTGCTATAACTGTTAAGTCGTACAAAAAATCATAAGTCATGCATGCTCCGTTTCCTTTTCCAGTCTCAGTTTTAGTTTTTCCTCCATACTCCAAGCTCTACAGGAAAACAGTCTTTTCAACTCTTAAAACTTCTTGTGGTCAAATAAATGTGCACATCTTTGGGACTTGTGCAGCTGGAGTAGTTTCTAAAACTCATTTGAGGAAAGTACTTGATCTCTGATTTGGTTTTGGCACCAAAACACATGGGACTGAATTAATAATCCCGCTTGGATGGACAAACAGACCAATAGAATACATTATGTACTTGAACATACTTTTGGATTCTGGGTCTGAGATTTGGTAACTTTAACCAAATGTACAATGTACAATGTAAAGGATGAAGCATGTGGGAGACTAAGAATAATGGAAGCAAAGTAGAGCCAAAGCGACAGGAGCCAAAAACTATAAGAAATGAGGAAATTCTAATGTAAATGGTAAATTGTAATGATGATGCCTGATGGCGGCCTCAGATAAATCCGAAATGGACGTTCAAATGTTCAAATGTACGGCTCAAAGCTAAACATAAAATGAGCATGGAGCATAGAGCATACGTTCGTATTTGTTTTTGCTTTTGAAGTTTCTGCATTTGTGCGATTGCCAATACTCCAAGCTCCAAGCTCCAAGTAATCCACAAAAGGTAACAATAAAAACTATGGTGAAGAGGAGATTCATGTATAATATACTGTGTACTGTGTTTGAAAGTTGTACGGTCCGATTCAAAATTCAATGGGGGGATGTATAGATATTTATGTGCATAATAGGTTGAAAGCATACTTTTCCATACTATTCCCTAAATTACACTACATTTAATTCCCCCTTATTAACCATGGCCAAACTTTCTACATTCTACAGTGATCCTATTTATCAAAGTTCCTTAAGCATTTGTAGAAATGATGATAGCTTAAATACATACGCCGAAATTATGTGTACACTTTTGGCATGCATATTTTCAAAACATTGGATTGGAGATCGATTAAACGGGACCGATAAGGATGAGGAGTAGCGTCGACTAGTCGAGAGACGAGAGAGCAGAGAGCAGGTTGAGATTGAGCATTATTGAGTCTTGAGGCGGCTTTACATACTGGTATTTCTTCTGTATTCTGCATTCTGTATTCTGCACCATGTGTAATGTGTAAACTATAAAATATAGAATGTAGAATGTAGACTGTAAACTGTAGTCCATACAACGGCAACGGCAATCGGCAATCCATTGGTTTTTTCCTCCAAGCTTTGGGCACAAATACGGAATATCCACACTGTATGCAGTATGCAGTATACATTATACATTGCATAAATGTACAGCATACGGATTACGGAATACTGCGTGTGTATTTTCATTATATATGCAAATTTGTACCAAAGTATCCCATTTTCTTCATCTTGTTACTTATTACCACCGCAGTCAAGTTTCCACTGATATAATATTCTACATGTATTATGTATATGCTAAAGTCAGTTGATAGTTGATAGGCGGATTTGGGATTTAGAAGGGAAAAAAATGTTGCGGTATATAATGTGATAAGACGGATAATTAAGTCCATGTTCTATGAACATTGAACATTCTATAGATTCTCACTCCGGGGTCCTTTAAGTCATACTTATATATTTCTGCCATTTTTACATACACAACAGTATGCACACTTTACATGTATCATACGATTGTGTATTGTGTATTGTGTATGTAAAATTCCAGTTGTAATTTATTCATGAGGAATTAGTAAAGATAAAAAGCCGGATACATTCATCGTCATAACAACAACATCAAGTAATACGGTAAATCTACGGTTCAATTGTATTGTATTTTCTGTACTGTGTATTGTGTATTATGTATTGCATTCGCAGAATGTAGAATGTACATCGCACATTGTACATAGATTCTACGTAATATTTTCCATCCTACTGTAATAATCACAGTAACAATATGATAATTGCATGTGTATTTAATAATTACCTGAGAATTAATAGAGGTCAGATAAAATCTGGTGAAATACACGTTATGCGTATGTAGTATGTAGTATCTAGTTTTGTACTTTGTACTTTGTAGCATGGGGTGCATTTTATCTATATGTATTGTGTTGTATGATACAACTTGTATCGTATTTATGTATTTATGTTGTGTGCTGGGGGTTGTACAATGTACAGTTGTAAGAGAGGAAGTGAATTTTTGCCTTACAATTTATAACCAGCGCATCAACTGAAGAGTCAAGATACATCCTCCGTACAACTCATGCACCATACAGAACAGAAAACAGAAAGAAACTACAGCACATAGGATACTTAGTGGTGTAAAATATATGGATCGTTAAAAATTGTAAGTAATGGTGTATAAATCTCTAATTCATATAAAAATACGGAAGATAAGACAGGTGTATTGTGTACTGTACAATTTGTACATTTATTTGTACAATACCCATGTGGAAGCAAGGAACTTTGCAAGTAAGGAAGGATACTTGGAAGTTGAACGTTGGACGTGCAAATACTCTAACATATAAATTGTACAGTGCTTAGACGCAGATACTAGATACTGATGATGATACCTACGTTTACTCGTTGCTCCTTATGGCCAGTTTTAGCAACGATATTTTGTTGGGTCTGTGTTGTGGTTTGGTTTGCTTTGATGTGGTGTTCTTGTGTTTGTATTTTACATTTCATTCGACCGCAGCCAAAGCCAACATATCTACAAATAAAAAATAAATGTACACATACAGATGTAACATGAAAGCATATGAGGATAATGGATAATATGATACAAATGAGATGTTGATATTAAATATGATGATGATGCTTGGTGTTTGGTGCTTTGTGCTTTGTGCATATTCTAAGGTCAATGAAACCTCCGGCTTAAACATTTTCCCGACAAAATACCTTTATATCACACTGAAAGTGCTTTGTGCGATGTGTATTCGTTATTTTTTATTTCATAATGGCTAATACAAACTCCATGTTCCACGCATAATCCTAAAATCCTTAAGATAACTCTAAAATATGACCAATTAATTTTTGACTTTTTTTGAAAAATAAATGCATGTCCTCACGAGCTATTTATTTCGTTGGAAGTTGGACGTTGGGAGTTAGGACCGTACTGAAACTTTTCTTTTCAGCTTCAGCTTTCGGTCATTCATATTATTATATTCATACTTCATACTTGATACCTACACTGGCTATTATATTCACCAGTCCGTACTTTCTTGTCACTTAGTATTATTACTACTTTTATTACTTCGTGCTCGGAAGTTGGGAAGGTACATCTTCAATGCTCATGTAGGATGTAGATGTAGGATGTGTTCACTATTCACTTTACAAAGAATCTACAGTGTACACTGTATAGGCAGAAAATGCAACACATATTATTTAGAAACTAGTTAGAAATGCATCAAAATTTCTACAAAGTAAAAGAGGAAATTTAACCCGCAGCGGAATCCTAAGATAGGCTGAAAGTTTTCCTCATCATTTCAGATATTTATGTATGTTGTATAATATATGCTGTTTGATGTTTGATGTATGATGCATACAGAAATAGCAGTTGAAAATTGTAAATGGGTGATGTGAAGAAGCTTCTTACGTCTACCGTCTTCCTCCATTAAAATGATGAAAGAGGATTTTTGCTCCTGTATTTATCCATGTACCATGTACATTGTACATATATAGATGACTTTGTATTTCCTTCCTAATTCCTAATGCTGTCTTATCTTGTTGTCTTCTGTCTTCTGTCCTGCCCTGTACTGACATGGACATTTTTGAGATTCGTATTCAGAAGGAAACTTCTATCCTCGGTGCTTGGCATGGCCATTGTACAATGTACAGTGTACATGTACATCTGACGCGTTCACATTGTCAGTTGAAGTTGAAGTTGATGAGCACCTGACGACAGGACAGGATGTATGTCTGTTTTGATTTTTGATGAAAAGGAGCTGAAAAAGCTCTGGGATGATACAATAATGACCAATCTTTCCTCTTCTTTGTAATTTGTAATGCATCTCTGTACTCTGTAGTCTGTAGTCTGTAGTGCAGTCCATGTGTGATATAGGGTATAGTGTAAAGCATAAAATAATCTACAAAACACATGCCTATGTACAATGTACATTCTACGTATAAGGTATAGGATTAGACCAAAGGTATAAAAGTATGGGTCAAAATCCTACTAGACAATCAAAGTTTATTTACCAGTTTCTATTTTCTATTTCGGGTTTTATTCATCCTCTTCGACATTCGAGGAAAAAATAGTGTGAAACTCTTTAATGAGAAAAACGTCCGAGCAAAAACATGGGGCAAATTTCTATTTCCCTTGTAGCTTGTAGCTTGTGGCTGAAAAGTGATAGCTGATGTAAGATGTAACTATATATTTACAATGTACAATGTACATGTATAGGGATATAATAAATAATTATATTATAGATTATAGGCAATATATTTTTAGCACCCAGAGGATACATAAACTAAACACTATTTAAATTTATACCATCTAATAATAGAGATAATTATAGCTTGCACTTAGAACTTGGAATAGAATTCGGAATACAGCATACAGAGGAAAATGAAATGGGAAATAGGAAAACATTTTCAGCACATTTTCTTTTGTCCATTGATATGTCTCTCCCATTATTCTATCTTGCATGTATGCATACATATATTTTATCATACAAGTTTTATGCATATGGATGATCGAGTGATTTTGCATTTTGCACATTGAATTTTCTACTGGATTTTTCTCAAACTCAAAACTTTAGACTTCAGACTGCATCAATAAAAAGATAATCGATAGAAACCCAAATCATGCTGCTTTATTTTTACATCTTATGGTCATAGGCTATGGTTCTTAGCTCTTAGCTCTAATGCACATGTAATGTATAAGTGAGAAAATAAAAAAATGACATGACGTGAAAAAGATATAGAATAAGAGAAGGCATTGTGGAATTGCTATCTGTAGTTACTATTTCCTATTTACTTTTGATGATTGAGGTGGTAACTCCTCCATCATATTTAATACAGGTATTCTACTAGTAAATAGTAAGTGAATAGAGTGAATTGTGAATTGTGAATAGCCGGATAGAAAATACTGACTCACTGACTGAAAACTAAATGTCAATGGAAATGTGTGTGTTGTGTGGGTTGTCGATTCTCAATTGTCGATTGTCGGTTGTGGAAGAAATGCGGTCGTTAGAACAGAAACAGGAGAGAAAAAAGTCATAATAATAATGGTAATGATAATATTTATAAATGTAATGTAGTTTTTTTTCCTCCTTGTTCCATGCTTGAATAGAATGTGGAATAGGATGAAATGCAATGGGAGTGTAGATCGTCGATCGTAGACTGCAGATAGAAAAAAAAATAGAGAGTGCAAATATTAATATTTCGTTTGCTTAGAATTTAGAATATTTCCTATTTGCTATTTGCAATTGAACATTGAAGTCTTGCAAATTCTACATTCTACCCAAATCAAAATTCAATTCACAATTCAAAATTCACATAAAAACCCTCACAGAACTTAAATCAAGAATCAAGAATCACGACTCTTTTTCATAATGCATAATCTTCACAGTTGTATGCAAATACATACGGTAGAATCGATGAATGTCTAGTGTCTAGTGTCTAACTGAATAAGTAAATGAATAGGTTGATGTTTGATGTAGTAGACATTGAGTGTTGAATGTTGAATGTTGAATGTGGAATGCTGAATGAATGTTGACGTAAATATGCAGCAGAAGCCTGTCCCATTTCCTTCTATTCTCTATTCTCCATTCTCTTTCTGTCTCTCTCTATTAACCTAACAATTAAAACTCTTTCAAGTTTTTTTCCAAAAGGGCATTGCATAGTGCATGTAAGAGCTGAAAGCTAAGAGCTACGAATTACAAAGTACGAAGTACGAAGCAGGGCAAAGTTTACTAATACATAGAAATAATTGTGCACATTTTATACTCATTTATACTTTATACTTTTTATACAGGTTGAGGAAATACAAAGTATTCCATTGAAATTTTGAATTCAAGTCAAGTCTCGAATGTCGAGTTTCGAGCTTCGAGCTTCGAGTCTCAAGTCTAAACTCTAAACGTCAAACGTTTCACCCACCTCCTCCACTTATTAAATCCACCAACACCCATTTTTCAAATCCATATCCATTTCCACTTCCATATCCACAAGTACTAATCAACAATCAACAGTCAACTAATTCAGATGATGATGGGGACGAGAGAGAGAGAGAGAGAGAAACAGACTGAGAAAGTGAATGAATGCAAAGTAGGGAATAAACACCTCATGTGTGTGATTATGATTGATGACAGGAAACTGCAAACTGCAAACTTCTGACAAAGAACTTAAAAGAGTTTCAGTTTTATAAAGTCAAAAGTGAAATCATCCGTTTCATAAAAATGATTGACTGAAATCTGAAATGATCACATTTCCGCCATTACAATTTACAATCCCAACTTTTGAAATAATAATAATATCCGTCGAAGCTCGAAGCTCGAAGCATTATCAGTTTTACCATAGACCATACTCCACACTTATTACAAGTAGCTCAATTTTGATACTTTGATTCTTTATGCTGAATGACATCTAATCATTAGATTCATCCTCATTCATTATGTACATACATGCTCACGTGCAATAACTTCTTTGGGCTTTGCGATGAAAAATTTAGAATGGGGGACCTTCTGACGACTCGGAGCTTCTGACGTGACATGTTCTGCCGTACTTTGTGACGGTGAAGGGTTCTGACGATAACATGTTCTGACGTCACACTTGTGACGTCATCTTATTCTGACGGCACCTTTGTGACGAATCCAAGTGTGAAGTTACAGTTCTGACGTCACCCGACGTCACCCTTGTGACGTCATAGCTTTCTGACGATAATTTGGGGCAATGTGAGACTATGAAACTAGCCATATAGCGGGGAAATAATGTAAATTAGTGGAATCTAAATATGGGAAA
>JAQGBH010006107.1:0-13060 GCA_034698265.1 Sminthurinus aureus | reverse complement strand
ATATTTAAAACTTTTCAACTTTTGCACAGCTCTATTCTCTAAAATTTAGTTCCAGAATCGCCGCTTGGTGTGAATTAAAAAGTTCCTTAAGATCATTTTTCACAGATAACGACACATATACATACATACACATATACATATATTTACATACGATCAAGGAATAATGAAAGTTATTAATATTCATAATAATAAATAAATGAAAAATAATAGTAATCGAAACAAATCTTACCTAAATAGTTTACATAATTTTAAATAGATGGATACTAATTGATCAGGCCATCTATTATGAGTACATATTTGTTGAGATAAAAGTAATGTTAGTTGACTAATAATTTCTCCAATAGAAGTTTTTCCATATTTTTGAATAAATTTCTTAACATCATTCACTTCTATTTGAGTTCCAAAATACTTGTCTTCAGGTGAAATTGCTGTAGGATTATCAGTAGCCATTTCAGAGCTTTTATTCAGACTATCTTCATCTGTACACCTAGAAAATTTTAATGTCACAAAAAAATTCATTGTTTATTATTAGAATGAGTTTACAATCCTAATTATACCTACTTACATAATGGTTTAAAATTTTAAACGCATCCCCATAATAAAAACTTGTAAAAACTTTTTTTTTACATGAGAGATTGTGGAATTAAATCTTTGATGGTTTCAGCAAATCCTCTTTCACTCTTTGATTTTTCTTGTGATACTGGTAGATATTGGCCTCTAACTCTTTGAGATCGTCTTTTTTCTCCTTCTTTTTGCCACCACTTTACATTACTTCTGGGTTTTTTCTTTGGTGAGTTATTATCATTTTCCCCTGCTTCCACTAGAATACAATTTATGCAAGTAACATAAAATGAAATAAAATTGCACAAGTATTCATAATATATTATTATTTATATACTCTAGTTATTCCATCGATGAACATAAAACATCAAACATATAATATAGTTTTACTTCACCATTTACATATATATTGCGACATATAAATATATCAATTGTGAATACAGAAAATACTTACATTGTGACTGAGATATTTCTTCTTCTCCTACTTTTTGAGACGTATCAACAGTTTCTAAATGTAAAAGTAATTAAAAAAAATGACGATTACAACTCAATCATGTATACAACGTGATGACTGATAAGTAATAATAGTTAATAATAATTATTGTTACTCATCAAATTTACCTTTTTGAGAAATAGCATCTTCTCCTAAATTTTCCAATTCATTCTCTTTATCATCACTTGTACTTCGACTACGAAAAATAGAACATCGACTTGTTTCATCAGTCATATCATTATTTTTTTCCTGTTCTTCTTCATTTATTTCATTATCAGATTCATTAATACAAGGAGTCATATCAATGGGACGAAGTAAACTCTAGATATTAGAAAACAACAAACATTGTACATAAAAAATTGAGAAATTAAAGCCTTGTTAACATAATAACATTATTTAAATTCGGAATATATTAAAATGTGTTTCGAAAACCAATAAGAATAAAAGCATTTAGTATAATAATATTTTATTACATACCCCTTGATTCATAATTTCTGTACGGAAATCCAACACAATTTGACCAAGTTCAGTGAATGTAAATGACTTCATTCTTGTTGTACAACATAATATACGATTCTTTTCATCTTGAAATTCTTTTGTAGTACGTTGTAGATGGTCGTCTTCCCTATTTCTAAGAATATTCACTTCATCAAGGTATTTCATTTTCCAACTTTCATCATAACCACCACGACTATTTAAACAGTCTTGATGTTCAATTAAAAATTCAAGTGAAGCCATATATGGATGAGGTTTTAATATTTCATCTCGAAATACCATTCCACGTTTAAAATTTGGATCTTTTTCTAAACCCAATGCACAAAAATAAAGACATTGTGGCCAATCTAAAGTAACATAAGAGAGTGTAACTAAACTTTCAATACAAATCCAATTTTGTGGACTACATTCAAGACCCCTTAAAAAAGCATCATAAGCTTTTCTATAATTGATTAATTTAGAATATGCACTTCCAAGACGAATCCATAATATAACATTTTCTGGTTCCATTTTTAATGCTTCAATTATTAGGGGTTCAGCTGAGACTGGTTGATTTAAAATTTCTAAATATGTTTGACTAAGAATTTTTAAACATCCAAGTCTCATTTGAGTTTGACGATGAATAGGTGTCCAATTTTCATGATCAGCAGTAAGATATTCTGAATCGAGTAAGTCTTCTAAAGCCTGTAAACCCTCATGAAGTTTATCAATTTCAGAATCACTAATTAATATAAGTGCAGCGTTGTAAGCAGAATTCGCTTCTTCTTCCTGCAAATAAATACAAACAAACATACATACATAGCATTATATACCTTGAAATTAGTAATCCACCCTTTTACTTTTTTTAATATTTGTTATTTTTTTATACAAGTTATATTTTTTCTGCTTACCAAGGCTTCCTTTGTTGGTCTACTTGGACCATCATCATCATCTTCACTACTACTACTACTATCGTCGTTTAATGCTTTGAATTTTAACATTTTAATTGTTTTTTATTTTGTTACTGTGAGTTGTAATAATATTCCCAAACCAGAATGAGCAACCACACAAACAGGATGCACAAGAATGTAATCATCAAACCCCAGTGTATATTGTACTGAAATATAATTTTATAACCCCTTATTTCCATTTTGTATTAGTTTAGAAAACAAAACTCGTTGAGAAACAACAACCCTATTATACAACCAATGCATACGAAGATGTTTATAACTTCAATCTTTACAATTTCACCGTTGAGTGTACTAAACAGACAAGAACTTATGAAATTATTTAGTCTTCTTGTGGCACCACTTTTATAAAAAAGTACAGCTATTAATGCGAGCATTAACGAATAGAGTACAGTCTGGTTCAATCCTCTAATTAAATCGAATATCGTACGACGCGAGAATGTTCGTGATAGTCTAGAGGCTGTAGTAGTGGAATTGGTAGGAGCTGGAGTTGTAACAGTTGACAAGATATGTTTACGCCACTCCGACCCCTTCATCCTTCATCCCCCGTGTACAAGATATGTAAATACGCACTATTATATATTATGTAAATATGCAGTGCATATACTAGAGTGATATTAAATATAGAGAGCTTATTCAATTTTTTTTTTTGAGATTTTAAAGCAGTTCAGGATGAGTGTTCACAGATGCTTCGTGGACTAAAAATTGGTCCAAGTAGTACTAAAGTTCTTCATAGAAAGCGCAAGCATGCACAAACCGAGAAATATTTGAATTTTTTTCCGTTCGCGGCTATCCTTGGCTATCCTTGAGCACTTTTGAAAATTTACTCCTTTATATCGAAATCTTTCGGGGCAATGTGTTATTTCGATTCGGAAATAGCGACACCCGCGCCAACAGTGAACACTCATCCGTACCAGTCGTCACAAAAATAAATATGTATATTGCATGTAAAATGCTCCAGTAAGCTCTCTTAGTTATAATATTACTCTAGTGATGGGACACTGGACACACGGACTATTAATGCATACGTGTACATATATATATTGACAGAGAGAGAAAGCAGTTTTGTAGAATCGGGCACCAAAATTTTGTCGACATACTTTTACATATTATACACACTATACAAGAAAACAAGCATTATAATATTTTGCCCACAAATAATAATAAACATTTTTGCCTGCTCTCGCTCTGTCTCTGTATATACTGTATGTATACACACATATACACACACTGTATAACTTTCTCTCTGTATAAACGTGCGTTCTACTTTTTCTTCAGATTTCCTTTTAAAGTCCCTTTTTTGTCTTCAGTTCTAAAGTATATACGTCTTCCTACATGTTGTAGGTTCTATATTCTGGAAAATCTACAAAGAGTATACTTACAAGTGAAATAAGTTTTTAATTTTTAAGTAAATTTCTAAAAAGTTTCTGTTCATTATAGCTAATTATGTTGTGATAACAAGTTTACAAAATATTTAGCATAATTTTATAACAGGCTTTTCCTTCTACAGTTATAATATCGAGAGTTTATAGTATACATATATAGTCCATTTAGCATTGTGTCAACTGATTAAAATTTGACGTGACATGGGAGGTACATTGTAAAGAAAATATTATATAATATAATATATACATATTTTGTAATCTGTAATCTGTACAGGGAAAGTGACTTTTTCGAAAAGTCTGTTGTGATTTTAGTTCACTTGTTATTTAGTTTCCTTGTATAACAAACTCGTAGTTGCGTATTATAGTACATTTTATACATGTTGTGGTAGAAAGTATAACTTGAACTGAACATTCTCTATACAGATAATTTGTTTTAAATATTGAATTTTACATGTTACGTACTTATAATTGGTGTGTTGAAGATTTTATCTTATCATATATTCAATGTCCTCCATAAAACATTTTTAACTTTTTCATTGAAATCACAACCCGTTTGTAAAATCTATAAGTACATTTATATTAATTTTGTGAAAGCATGGACAGATATACCATGTAAAAAAAAACCATCCAGGACCTTAAAACTATATAATTGTGTTGTTGAAAAAATTGTATCAAATTTATTACTGATTTAGTTTACATGTATAATTGTATAAGTATATATATATATTTGTATTTCGTAATATTTAAGAGTTTAAGTATATATAGGGGGGACTGTACCTGATTTATATTGTAAATGTGAATGTATGTGTGTGTTTATAAATTTTTATTTGATACGCACAATTTATAAATTGGTTTTACATTACGTAAAACTGTAAACTTTAAGAAGGTCACTAGCCTTAGGTTAGTTTAAACAAATATACAACATATTACAAGTAAGTAGGATTTTTCACAGTATTAAATCTTCAATCGCAGCTATACGTATTTACAAATCTCCTATAATATATATAATAAAATAAAATATATATAAAGTGATTCCTCAATGCTGGAGAAAGCTGTGGTGTTCACGAGACATAATTAATCTATGTATGAATTAGTTTTACATGTGACAATAAGGAGTACAACTTATATAATATATGAATACATTTAATATTATTAATTCATCAAACACAAACAAGATACAAAACACAAAACCGTTAAAGTACGAAAGGAAGAAAGTATACAACATATTTGACAACCTACAAAGTATATCAATACAAAAAAATACAAAGCAATCAATCAAAAAGAAATCATATTTTTTACAAATTGAAAACATCATGGAAGTCCCAAATACAGACAATTTTAATTGGTCACCCGTATGGTGTGGCGTTTCCGTGATATTTTTTATTGTCACCAAGTCTGGACTGTCATCAATTGTTCCTGAAAAAGTGAGCTGTCAAGGACGTGTAACCACATGGAAATGGTTAAATATAGCTAATTCTTTACTTCATTCTTTTATAACTGGCATTGGAGCCTTGCTTTGGTAAGACACAGACAATATACAGTAATAATAATAATAGTATTATATTACATAATAGTAATTACTTTTACCTTACAGTATAAGTAGTTAGTATCAAATTACATGCAAGCTTTTGTATTTCTCATCGTGACTTCCTTACATACATATATATGTATAATGCAAGTCATATATTTGAAAATGTATACTTTTACAGCTCTTACTTACATTTAGTAAGTAACGTAATAGTATACCGTATAACACTAAAACTTATATTATAACATTTAACATTATAATTTTGAAACATTTGACTTAATCTATGTATAAGTACATAGCGTTTGTTTTTACACTGCTTGTCAGATGCAGTGGTTTCAAATTTCATAATATTTTTATGCACATTTGTCAATGTCTATTCATATGTGCATTAGGATTAATATCTTCAGTATATACACTTATCAGAGCTTTTTATGTTTGTGATTTCTCATTTGGAATTTGGAAATGTAAAAAGTAAATAGAGTATAGATACAGAAGTATAAAGAAAAACAGACTAACGATTAACCACAAATATTTTGAAAACATGACATAAAAATTTACTTTTACCTGCATGTATCTACAATCTACATAATATATATGTACATATGACTATATATATTAAGACTAGTACTGTGTGCATGTCATTTTTGCTAACATGTGATTAAAAATGAACTAACCTTTGTTGTTGTTGTCTTTTGTCGAATGTGTCTACAGTTTTCATTTTTATCCACAAATGGCTGCAGACGTCATTGGTGCCTATTCATTATTGTCTCATGTATTAGTGGCTTTTTCAGCAGGTAAGAAAAAACTCTGAGAGAGAGCGAGAGAAAGTCAATTCTTTTTGTGTAGTTGCTGCATGAATAATTTTATCATACTTAGCTATACACATTACATATATTATAACGTATAACTATAAAAAGAATTTTGGAACTTGTTCACTTGTTCATAAAGGAATATGTGTACATTATATACAAATTATATATAATTAATAATCCCAATTTTTTTGTTTTTTGATTTTATGTTAGGGTACTTCATTTTCGATTTTGTCGATATGCTCTTGAACCACCGTAAAAGATCATCATATGAACTAATGATTCATCATTCATTTGTAAGTATAGATCATTTTTATACTTGTTGTATATAATTTGTAATTTGTAACATCTAAAAGTAATTGTACTGTATAGTAATTATTATTGTTTTGATGTCATATTGTACTTTGAATCATTATAGGTCATCAGCTGCTTTACATTGTCGATATTGACCCGTTATTATTTAGGATATGCAATCGTAGCACTTCTTGTAGAAGTAAATTCTATTTTTCTACACTGGAGACAACTTTTACTACTACAAGGAACACCAAAGTCTGAGAGTTTCTATCGTAAAGTAAGCTTAGCAAATTTAGCAACTTTTGTTGTTTTTCGAATTGTAACATTAGGATGGATGACTAGATGGCTGGCATTAAATGGCGATCAGTTACCATTTTCAGTATATCTTCTTGGCTGTGTAGCAATGGCTACTATAGTTGCAATGTCCATTGTCCTTTTTTTCCGACTACTAAGAGCTGACTTTCACTCAGGAAGACAGCAACATGACAAATCACAATAAAAAAAATAAGTGTGTGTGTGCAGAATTATATGTATACAAATTAATTTATATCATAGGTTAATATGGTGTGGTGTTTTGTGTCGATTAATTAGGATACACAGTGAAGCTTTTACTAGAAACTATCTATATACAAGTGTGGCTTAACAATAAGATTTGTAACAGTCCAATGATTCGCTCTGCACCATATGACTTGGTGTAGTCCAGTTTTTGATACACGGAAACGCGGAATATCAGAAAGTTGTCATTGTTAGAAAATTACAGAACAAAACAAATAAACTAAATCTTTGATGATATTGGTTAAAAATTTAAGTTTTAATTTAACTTTGTGTTCTATATTCTATATTTTATACCACCATAAAAGTTTGTCTTTTAAAATTTTTATTATAAAAAGTAAGAAAGTAATAATGTTCACTTTTTTGAAGGACTTTTTTTATTCTAAATAATTGACTTGTAATATATGAAAAAAATTGGTAAAAATTAGTCTATGATGGCTTCAACAAAACAGAATGCACAAATGTATATTTGTACCACGAACGGCAACGTGGAGTAAAAGTTTTCAAGTAATTTGGAATTGTCTAATGACTTAGAAATAGATACATTTGATTACAATAACCAAGTCTTGGTACTTGGTATAGTCATTTTGATGTGTTTCATGAAGTCAATAAGATCGTCAGATCGGGTTACATAAAATGTAAAAAAAAAAGTACAAACAAAGCATAAACAATATTTCTCCCCAAAGAAGATTTTTTGTATTTGACGATACATCTTTTTCATTTGACTCTCGTGGCTAACAAATGGGATATAATAATAAAATGTATTATAATACGATAAATTTTTGTAACGGCTAGTTTTTGTTGTATATATACACAAAACTGTAGAGAGCCAAAAATGTCCACATTTGTCATTATACATTATGTATTTCAAAGTTGCGAAAACTTTTACTCCGCCTTTTTCCGTTTTTCAACGTAAAGTTTTGTACACTGAAAGATTCAATAAGTTTGTAATTAATTTTATAGCTTGAATATTATTGAATAACGAATATAAAATTGGATATAGGCACACCATATAGTATTATAATATTCAATCTTCAAAATGATTAGGCATACTATAGTTTTTGAAACTCTCTCTGCCATCTACGATCTACTTTAGTGGAAAATTTAGTCCTATCTTTGTTTTTAAACCATGTATTTACTGCTATACTACTTAACTAACTAACTGAAATGTTGCAGGCTATATAATTTATATTATACTATGAATAAGTAATGAGTAAATTAAACACGATGAATATATTTATTTTTGACATACATGCACATATATATACAAATACTCGAAAAGTTCAAATACAGCTCTAAAAAAATAAAATATTTATAAGAATAAACGTAATAATCTAGAAATAAATCTGTAAAACACATTATATTATACGTTATACGTATAATATTATATATTATAATGTGTCGAAGCGTTGAGTGCAATCTATTAGTGTAAATGCATTGTTTGTGGATTCAGATGTATAAAAGAAATGGAACTATTAGAACAAAATGTAATATATTTTTACACATGTACTTTCATGTAGTGTAGGGGACTTACAACAACAATCATTGGACTAAATTAGTTTAAAAAAATCTTTACAACTATCAAATCTGCGTATAACCGTATGTATTTGTGTGAAGTATTCTGTGAATACCTTTTTATACATAATATACATACTGTACATGTATAAAGCGTATGTACGTACGAATGGTAGTCGATAAGACGTGTAATATAATGTGCCTGTGATCTTTTCTATCAATACAATAATACATAAAAGGTATAAGCATAACATTAGATTATGTTGTGTACTATTAATTACAAATTATCCGGGGGAAACAAAAAAAAAGATGCAGCATAAACAAATCGATTTAATTCAACATAATATATTGTTAGACTAAAAATTATAATGATGGGGGTAGAAATAAAAAGTGAATTTATGTAACGTTATTTTCCAACACACTTCTTATTTCAACCCCCTCTCCACATTGTCTTGTAAGTTATGTATATACATATATACGCTTTTGTAATGTTTAATCTACAAACGTCTTGTGAGGTAGCAAGTTGTTACTAACAAAATGAATTAAATGGAAAAAAACTGTATGCATTTTGTGAAGTAGAAGCAAAATTATTGTATGGAAAAACTTTTTTTACCTCTTTAGGGTGTTTGTCACTACATTTTTGGACAAATAGTAGACAAATAGGTAAATTTTTCCCTCCTGTGAAATAATCTCAGGGGTTGACTGTGTTTTCCATAAAAGTTCAATCAGTCCACTGGACAAATGGTTGACTCTGTATACAAGGTCTTTAAATATGTGGACTTATCCATGTATTTGATAAAAAATGCTCAAAACGGGACTCTTTGAAAAATGTATTGACAAACCCTCTATAGAGAGTTTTAAATTTTCTCCATACTCACACTATTATTGTCCATTGTATTAGTTTAGCATGATAGTGTTATGGTGCTATGTCTATAACAAACGGGAATAAGTAATGCTTCCCGTATTAAAATAAAAGTACTACTGTGTAGTACCAAAAGAGAAGTTATTTTTTCTTTGTGGTTATGTACAGTTTTTAAAGCGTTTTAATAGATTTTCACTTTTATATGTATACATGCATGTTAAATCATTTTAAAAGTATGCAAAAAAATAACCAAAGAATTAAAATTGTACAGCTATTGTTACTATATTTACAGTTATTATACTATGTCGTGTCATGTATTGGCTATCCGTAATTGAATTGATATGAATTGAAGTACATAATATATGCATGTGTAGCGTGTATCATATATTCTATAAAAACGTCTTCAAAATTAAGAAATTTGAATGCACATTGCACATTGTACATAATGTAGCGTCTAAAAAATAGCTGAAAAAAGTTCTACAGTCTATAATACTCTGGATATTTCTATATTATCATCTTCCTTTTTTTATACACATAATTAGTAGTCATTAGGCATAATATATATGTAAACCATGTGTTTATGTCATTCTGAAATAGTCCCCAAGTGCTTTTGAAGTATTATTGTTACTAAATGTATTGATCCTGAATGTGCCATATAATCCTGTATCATAAAGACGTATCCGGCACTGTATTCTTGTATGTACTCTCACAAAAATTTTGTATCTGTAATCGCTGACATATCGTGCAAAATAAAATCTTGATGCTTAATCTGATTTATTAATAACGGGATTTTTTATACAGAAGCATGCTAAATATGCGATACTCATATCATTCCAGCATGATCATCACAGAATAGGAGATGTACACAAATAAGAGTAAAAATCTGATTTTTTTTCTCAATCAACTATCAGTTGAAACTTTTTCTCAACTTGGACGTATTTTGATTAAAGAGAACAAACAAACGAAATTCCCTAAATACGTATTTAAGAATATTCAAATGCATAGATACATAAATTGCATAACGTATAGTCATAATAGTGGAAATTCTAATTTAGAATAGTTGCTAATGAAAATAAAGTTTATGCAATAAGCCTTTCATCTGCGCTAGATTCATCTGTCCAGGTGAATCCAAAACATGTTCAATTTTTAAAAAACGTCTCAACCTGAGAGAGTAGAGTGCTCACTGTTATACTGGAATATCTGGTATGTGTTTTCTTTTTTATTATGTGTTGTATATTTAATATTTTAAAGGTACTTTTATTACTTGTTGTATATGCTCGACAAATCGACAGCATAAATAAGATATCATGTAATTATAAAATAAAGCAGAGTTATGTATATAATTTATATTTTAGGTTTAGGAATGCGTGACATAAGTAATGTATTTTTCCGAGGTAATGAAAACATTTATGAAGATATAATCATATATGTATGTATAATAAAAGTAGTGGTATGTAAATATACTTATCTATTTTTAAAACGACAAGAAAAGAAAGAAAGACGAACTGCTCGGTTGAATAAAATAATGCATTTTTTTGTTTTTGTGTATACTTTCATAAACATTATGTATAGTTCATTTTTATTTATTTTATTAGGAGGCCATTATTAAAAAAAGAGGGAGTCCAACATTTTGAAGGCCGTAAAACTACATGAATTTTCAATCCATAAAAATCGACTACTAATCAAAACTATACCAAAAATGAATATCATGCTTGAAAAAGTTCACTAGATCTAAGAACGGAATGGTTTGAAAAAATAAGTGTATAGTTCATGTTTTTACGTTCCAAACCCTCACATTAAATAGTATAGGACCATAAATTTTACAGTTTTATAAAAACAGTATACTTTAAAGTGTAACGGATAAATGATTAGTTTTACATGTTTCCAGCTTCCAAGATAATTGATCATTTTCAAATTCGAGATTTTGCATCTTGTTTTGGAGTTTCGATTTTTCTTCTGCAAACCGACTATTTTCAACACGGAACTCATCCCGTTCAGTTTTGCACTTTTCAAGCTTTGCTTCTAAGTCTTCTATTCTAGCTTGAAATCTTTCGAGTTTCTCTTCTACTTCATAAAGCTTCTCTTTCAGTAGTTCTTTTTCCAATGGCTCCTTACGAAGTTTAGTAATTTCATCAGTTTTCAATTCTAAAACTGTCCGTAATGAAGAGACTTCATTATCATGATTCTCATGATTTTCATGACTGACCTTTAGAAATGAGTAAAAAATAATGCAAAACGTATCATGTTTACGGTAAACTTGTTCTGTATATTGAATATGGACTGTGCAAATGAGACATGCATGCACACTACATATTTGTATCTCATCAGTATACACTTATATTTCCATATTATACTCATATAGTGTCACAATCTAAGAAGCTCTAACTTTTTAGAAAAATATGTATTTGTTAAATTTAATGTTTAAAACATGGAAACCCCGAAGAAAACAAACAGTTACATAAGAATATGCATGTATTATCTATATGCCGAATGTTTCAAAAAACTTACTACAGAAGATTCCGGTTCTTGATAAAGCCAACGAGTCACAAAGGTGAACATTTTTGTAGTTATACAAAGTTATACAACGTTTCAATACACGACAATAAAAATGACCAACTAGTAAATTTTGAGGACGGTATATCAATACTACTTATCTATCTATATATGAAATGAGGTCTAAATATTTTAATCAAACTTTGAGACCACTTGAGATTCTCCAAGTCCATAAAGCACTAAATCAAGTGTAATGTACGTGAAAGGAAAAAACGACCTTTACGAAATCCCGGAAGCAATCGGAAGAATTTGAAACTAAAAACTAAAATACACAGTTTCTATAGTGTGCAAGCAGATATATATATATATATACATCTATGTGTTAACTTTTGTAGTACATTAATATAGTCATGTAGAAGCTCAATGCAAAAGGTGTAGTATCTTAATTCTAATCTTGTCATCTGGAATTTGCCTGTCTTTGGTATTCTGATTTCAAAGGAAAACGTTTGAGATGCTCTTTACTTACTCACCTATGTATAAAATATACGCATGGAGCATATTGTCACTGATGCAAATCAATGTTTAGCATAAAATAGTAAGAAATTCTTTGATGCAAAAAATACTGCTAGTTTGTTTTAATCATGTTGCATAACTTTCATCGATGTGTATATATATGCACACCACATTGGTGTATTATGAAAATGAACATGGTGAAAAGCGTGAATTTGTACATGGCATTATGTGCAAGTTATAAATCGATGTGCTAGTTACATAATAATAATAATAATATAATATTGTATAGACTTGTGAGTTTTATACGGCTACGTTTCGTATGTATAGGTGCAAAATATAGTTCAATAGTGGAGAGAAGATGCTGTAAGATTTAAATTACAATAAAAATGTTATCGTTTTTTATTTAAAGTTTTGATTTGTTTTTTACAGAACATGTTGATTACATAAAAGGTAAAATTATAATACATATTGTTATATGGGTATGTATTATACCTATAATATAGCATACTTTATCTAATGATTGCGCACAAAATACATGCCAACAATAAGAAGAACGAATTATTAATACGATGATAGAATATATAATATATAGTATGCATTTCATGATGTTGAA
>JAQGBH010006106.1:0-13060 GCA_034698265.1 Sminthurinus aureus | reverse complement strand
ATCCCATTGTAAATACTGCCCAGTTTTAACAGTAAATAGATATCTTTCTAACTTTTTCAGATTTTCAAATAATAACACTTTATACTTTATGTGTATGTGTTTAGCTTTAGGTCATTCAAAAATGTTTCCTTTCAGTTTGACATTATATATAATACATATATATATATTATATTCAACACTCAACAACTGCATCTACTCGAGCTTCCAGTGTCATAATAATTTTAAAAAAGGATTAAAAAGCAGAACAGAGTATATTGATATTGAGCTGTTAGTACATAATATAATTCGTCGAGAAACTTGAGATCTCTATGATAATAATTAATATCATTTATAATTGAGGGCTTTTTTATTTGTAGAAACAGATGTTGTGTGAATAATATTATATTTCTGTGTATAATAAAAAAAAATTTATTATACACAGAAAACACAGAATAAACTCAAAATATTATGGGATCACGAATTTTTACAACTGGTATAACAGTCAATAAATCAATAATTATTGTTTTCACCATTTCTGTTAAATTGTGAGCACAGTATGGAGTTTCGAGAGAGTACTTTCACTTCTAGTTTTATTTACAGTACGCAATATGATTGAAACTTGGAGATTCAAGAGCGTTTCAGTGTGATGTGTGTAGCAAGATGGGTGAAGGTAGCAAAACATGACTGTGTATTGCTTAACATTGACATTTTATCAAACTGTTATTATAAATTTTTAATCTGTTGGAGGTAAAATACTATGTAAATACCTATTACCTATACACACCAAAAATAAATATTAGTGTGTTGTTTAGATTAGCATTACCACATAATATATATTTATAGTGCATGTTTGATAACACCATTCTAATGACTAGTAGTATTTCTCCACTCTACTAATTTTTCCTCTTGACCACGACCCAACGTGAGAGTAGTTATGCCTAATTATGTTACTGGATTAGTTGAGGTTGTTCTGTTTTGATTCCTATCTCATGACATTATTATTATCATACTATATTATGGTAAATGATAAATTATGCCGTTTTAGTGTATATTCCCTATTAGTATATTTCGTAGTCGATTGCATTCATTTTAAATGATTGCAAAGTAAATACATATTGGACATGCCTTATTGCAACGTCTTGTCTCTTCTTGTGCTTTTACTTTACCTATCAATTATGTATTCAGACTTCAATATTGCCTATTAGTGTCATGAGTTTTCTATGCTATGATAGCATTGCTATCTCATACCAATATCGTTTGCTAAGCAATTAATGTGTTTGAGTGATTAGATGCTTAATTCACATTGATCATAATAATATTATGATCAATTTACGTGTGAAATGAAAAATGACAAAATTATTTATGCGTATAAGGTATAAGTACACTTGCTAAGTTTCTCTCTACACATTTTTAAAGGGCATCATTATGCAGCTGAAGTAAAAATAGGTACACTTAAACAGTAGTTTACCTAATTACTGAATTATTCAGTTTTAAATCCTTCGTATATCTACTGTTTTGTGTTCTCTTGTTTTCTGTTGCTATAATTTATTATTGTTTATATATAATGTCTCACCACATGTGGTATTGTGTTTGTGAAGTTTTATCATCTGATTTGTGATTCATCAGTAACGCAGACATTTTATATTTCTATTTTGTAGTTTTTATGTCAAAATCAATCATGGTTAAACAATGTTTTGCATCAGGAATCATGTTGTACCATATATTTTATGCACGTGTACCTGTACTTAAGTTAGAATATGTATATTTTATGATTGCCACAAAAAATTAGCTCACATATTTTTGATGCACAGGTGACTCAAACATTAAACGAGATAAGTAAAAGATGAGATAAAAGATAAAGTGTAATATAGTTCAAGATCCAAGGATGAAAAATTTAACCATGTTATAAAATATTGTTGTAAGAGGTTAGTAGTTAGTGATATGTACTGAATGCAATTAGTTGCTATTTGATCCATCATTGTGAAAACACTGAAAACATACTTGACACAATATTATGATGTATGTGCACAGTTCTATATTAGGAATGTTTTGTGCTTTAAAATTTGTAGACATGCTCTAATCATGACTAGATATACCCTGTACACTGTGAATAACAAATAATACTTACTGTAATCTATATTAGCATTAAAATTAATTATGGAAACTTTAGTTTAAAAGTGTGGTATTTGAAATTGAATGATGTTGATTAATTATTATATTATGATGATGATGGCATTTTTATTTTAGATATAAATACTAAGACAAAATTTCAATTATTGGAAACAAGTGGTTGGATTAAAGGAACACAAAAATGCCTACGGTGATTGCGTTGGACGTGTCTCTGTCAATGTGTCGTCCTATAACTTCATTTTCTGCTGAAACTCCAGAAGACGAAATTCCTACGAGGAAAAAGTTGGCAATTCAAGCTGTTCATCAATTCCTTGACCATATCTCAGCTCACTGCAAATTAGAATTTGTGTCCCTGGTACTGCATTGCAGAAAATTTGACTGCCGATAATAATATTATTATGAAATATATAACTACTTTCTTATACGTATATTGTACTTACTGAATTTACTATTTTATATTATTTTGTTAACAGTTAATCTTCTCAACACAATATGAAGTTTTGACTCATCCACCGTTCACTCGGGATTTGGATGTTGTAAGAACCCTGGTGAATTCTGTAAATGATTATGACAAGACAAACTTCGAGTCTGTTTTAAGTGGTATCTCAAATTTAGTTGTCGAGACTTGGGGGACTACTGTACCTATTCAAATGTATATATTTTAATACAGCAATGTGATCAGCATTGTTTTTACTTTTAAAATGTAAAATTATACATAAACAACAGTTGTATATAATGTTATGTATTATAGTAATATGTAAAATATTTCTTTGTATGCTTTGAAAACAATCATAGTTTTCTTCTAACTGATGGCTCGCCAGGATTTGGTCCAGGTTCACTTCGAGATGTCGTGCAAAGTCGTGGAGTAAAACCATTTCCCTTTCCAGCAAAGATGAATATCCTGTCTATAAGTATTTCTTAAAATACAACATATTTAATATTGTATTTATATACTATTACGTTTTAATGAATTAACCATATAAATATGTAAACTGTAACGATTACTGTGTTTTGTGTTTAGGTGATCCTGATGATAAAAATTATTCTGAAAATTGGCAAATGCTTCAAAAACTAATTGAATTAACTTGTGGGGATGGTGTGGTCTATTTTCCAGAAAGTCATTTGACTTCACAAGGTTGTGTTGGCCCAGTTTCGAAGTTGTGTGCTAAAGATTTTACACCTTACAAAGGAGTATTACGATGTGGCAATCTCACATCAAAAATTACTCTCTGTCCCCCACCTCAACCATACATTGGTAGATCAAATGAAAATCGCTTCGAAATCTCAGACACTATAGATATTATTGGATTTATTACAACAGGTATGTACGATAATTTCTAGGTAGTTTTATCGTAATAATTGCTATGATTATTAGTAAAAAATCAAATTGATAATATATTATTAAATTGACTAGCTATTAAAATAATAAAGTTCATATGGTTTTCCTGGTGAATCGTATTATAGATTTAAGTCTATAAAAATAAAATGTCAGCATTTATTTATCCCTTCTCATTTTATATTACGTGTATTTGATGTGTGTATGCAGTATGAGAGATGAAGAATAAGAGATAACCATTTTTTGTCTTTCTTTAGCTGAACTCGCATCCCCTCCAGCTCATTCTAGGCATTTACTACTACCCCTTAGGTCATCTTCAGGTACTTTTTCTATGTACACATAATAATATATATATGTATATATGTGTACATGTGCCACAGTCCATGTTATGCATTAAGAATCCGTCACTGTTAACAGTAACTAGTAATTGTAAACAATATCAGTACTATATCAAGACTATATTTTAATCCTGTAGACAATACCCCATACACAGACGTCAAGTCCGAGGATATAGAAGAAGATGATGCAGATGGCCGCACACCAAATTTCTGTGTACTTTTACATGGTGCCATGAAAGTTGAAAGTTTATGTGCTATTGTAGAAGTCAGTGAAAATTGGTTTGGTTTCATTTACTCCTGGGCAGATAATAAAAAGAAGTCAAACTTAATGTTATCTGTTTTACAACCAGGTTAGTCAATATCTAAATATTATTATTACAATCGACAGCGTAGTATATGTGCATGTAGTAATCATTGATTATAAATTATAATATATAATTTGAGCATTTTCGTTCTTGATAAATGAATTTAGTGAGGGGTGTATCACTGAAATTACTATACTATATATTTTATTATTGAATTTCTGGATAGGAAAAGATGTTGTACCATGGTTAGGGAATTTGCAAGAAATTGGTTCAAAAGATGAATTAGTCAATCGACTTCAGGGGAAATTACCAACTGGTTCTTCTTCATCAGCTAATACCGTTTCTCAAATTCCTAGTTTTCCTGTTAAGTATGTAGAGAAAAAGAGCTACGCATCAAATCCAACTGTTTGGGTAACTAAACAATAGAATAATATTATTTATTATTATTAGATCGTTAATTCTCTTTTTCCACTTTTATTTCTATCCTTTGTTATGGTTCCTTTTGAAACCTACAAATACTCCTTCCAACTTGCAACAACAAAGAGCAGAGTAACTATGAAAAACTAAAACAAAACATAATAATGTATGTTTAAAATATGTATTCCATTCAGGTTACGACGGCAGGGATTAATAGCGATATTCAAAAACTTTTGAGACATGCTCGTGAGTTGAAATCTATTCAAATCAATCACTTATATATATACAATAATTGGTAATGTCAATTTGCAGAATGAATGAGGTACTATATATTTTACGTTACTTACTTAATACTGCTATGCAATAAAACATCCTTTTATTTCTTCTTTATTTCATAGGAAAACTACCAGAAAAGACACAACAATTTTTTAAGGTAAAAGTCTGATACATCATACATGATGATTCAATAGATTTAGTACAATTAACACCTTCACTAATAACGACCATTTCTAAAAATTTCGTTAGTTTTAAACAATCTTTTTACACAAGGTTATACATTTAATATATAGTTTTGAGTTTAATCTAAAATGCACCGAATACTTTACGTATACAACAAAACTTATGTACAGTTTGTTTTTACGCATTTAATAATAATATTATTATAGTCCGGAGGTTATAATAGCAGAATGTGTATTTTTTAAATAATTTATCTCCCATTATATGTTTCAACAAACAGTATTATAAAACATTTTTGATTTTTTGTATTCAAGGAATTAAATCGTATGCGTCGATGGGCTCTCACTATTGGTTTTAATGAAATTCTAGAATCAATAGCTCAGGTATGCATGAAATTGTATTCAAATTATGAAATGATTCATCGTTTTTTTTCCCCAAAAATTTTTGTTACCATTAATCTTTACACAACAACAATGAAACTTCTTTTAATTTACTTTTTGTTTTAGGTTTTAGAAAGAGAATGTATGGCCAGTAGTAGTAATAATCCTGAAGCATCTATCATTTTGACTCAAGCTTCTACTCAACTGCGCTCTTCTTTACCATATTCCAAAAATATCTATACTCAAAAAGTATAAACTTTGGTACTGTTCTATTTACACCAGCTGTTTTTTAATCATTTATAATATATATACATGTGACACATTATATAATATATGTATATTTGTATATAGTAATAGCATATTTAGTGTATTATATCAAACCAAATATTTAAGAACAACAGTATCCTATTCTTTTATGTATTCTACAATACTAATGTACTCCTATAAATTGTTGTAAAACTTTGCTCTACTAGTACACGGAGTTATTGTTTGCTTCTAAAACTTTGATAATAATAAATACTAAAGATTGATAATGTCAAAAATAAACTTTTCATTTGCGTTAACATATGTAAAACACATGATTCCATCCATGCTACTATTTTTTTTTAAAAAAAAATCACAATCATACCAAAAATAATAATAAGTTCAGCAATTGTTTTATGTTCGTAATGTTTGTTAATTGTATATATGCTTGAGGGTTAAAAATTGCAAAATATATGATGTTAGAATTATTGAACGTTCATGGTATAGTTTGGCTATGAAGTTTTAAAATGTTTTTAATTTAGAAACACTTCATTTCATAATAGGTCTCATAATATTGTTTCACGTTACAGATTAGTTGTTTTTAAAGTTGTTTATAATAATAATAATAATATATAGAAATGAACAGTAAAGAAGTATGACGAAAAAAAAATCTTTACAAATTTTACAGGAAATCTTGAAAAATGTACAATAATAATACTCAAACTGGAAGTTGCGTCAGTTTTTTTCATTTATAGCTAAACACGTATGAAATGTTTTTTTTTTTAAAAATTATTTGAGCATTTTTGTGTACGATATTTTTGCGCAAAAACTTATTATAAAATGGTTTGCTTGTCGATTGCAAAAAAGTTGAATAAACTTTTCTATGTTATCAATAATTATTTTAGATTTAAATTTACAAGTCAACAGCAAAGAGTTTTCGCATTTCTACCATATTTAAACCACTACCAATTTTCTTTCCAGCACTATCAAGAATACCATTTGCAAGAGCCATCTTGGTATTTTGAAGGTCCACCACTCTCTCTTCCATAGTGTTAGAACTAATGTATCTATAATTAATATAGCAAATCAAACAAATATTTGAAAACAATACTATTTAAATTTTTAAAAAGCTACTAAACAATTTAGAAATGTGAAAATGTGTATTCCTTTTTTTTGTTTGTAAAAGCAAGAAAAAATATGACAACTAACTCTGAATTAATAAATGGGAATTAAAGTCTGACGTTATGAGAAAAACGAAACAACTGTTTATTACCTGTATATTGTAACTGGTTTTTTTTGCCCGAATCGATGAATTCGATCTTGTGCTTGTAGTTCTAATTGAGGATTCCAATGGATGTCTAAGAAAAATAAGTGATTTGCCCCAGTTAGATTCAGTCCAACTCCTCCAGCTTGAAGTGATAACAGCATGATTTCTGGTCCTTTTGGATTTCCATTGAATTTATTCATTATATCCATACGATCAGCTAGTTTGACTTGTCCTGGATAAATGAAAAAAAAAACAAAGAACAACTTTATGTACAACAATAATAATTGATTATTGATTACATCAAAATTTACAATTAGAGAAATGAACCATATGGTGCAAAAAGTATTCAGTATTTATGTATATATGCTTTACGCTGATATAATGAATAGCTTACCAGAAATAGTGACACAAGAGAACTTTGCATCTCTTAGATGACTTTCTACAACTTTGAGGAGTGAAGTCCACTGGCTGACAATTATTGCCTTTTCCATTCTTGTCCCTTGATTTTGACATCGTTCCCTCAATTCATGGAGATCCTCATATAACTAGACAAATTAAAAAAATATAGAACAAAAAACAAACAAAATCAATGGATGTGTTTTAAAATTCTAAGAACATGATTATATATATGATGAAACATAAAACATACCCGCTCCAGTTTAGCAGATTTAAAATCTTCGTGAAAACTTGGATTTTTTAGTGAAATCAAATCTTCAACAGGATCATATTCATTCGAATTGTCTATATCTTCATCATCTTCTATCATCTGGGTAAAAAAAGAGTAAGAATTTTATATTATTAATATCTTAAAAAGAATTAGTTATAAGCTATAAATACCATGTATGCATCGTACGACGTACAGCATATATTATTGTTATGACTTCTGTTTGTTAATCAAGTTTAACATGTAATACATTCATAACTAAAAAAATGTTTTAGGGAAATGTAAAATACTCACAGTACGAATTAAGTATGGTAGCACAGAACATTGGCGAAGTCGAAGAATCAACACAAAAATATGACTGTAATTTTTCTCTTGAGTTGTTGTAATCTTTTTTCGTCCTGCGACAAAATTATTGGCTACAGCTTGCTTTTCGTCCTGTCGTCTTTCTTGATTTTTTAAAAAATCCCGAAATTCTTTTCTAAAATATCCAAAAAGAAAAAAAAACACCTTGTACTACATGCATATTCAACAATGCGGATTAGGTTGAAAGAATAATATTGTTTAGTGTTTCTCTGTCTATTTTACTGAGAAAGAAAATAATTTGAAGTTTTAAACACCTATTTTGGCATTTTAATTTCTTTTTTTTTTCAAACTAAAAAAAGTCATTGACTAAAGAAAACTACTAGTGAGTTATACATTGTTTAATTGTTTATTATTTATCTAAAATTATCATAATACTATCATGTAAATTATAAATAAATGGAAAAAAACTTGACTGAAAACTTACTCAGCAAAAGTGGCTAAATGATCATAGATTTCTCTTTCATCTGGTTTGAGGTCGACTTTAATATCTATGATTTTCTTTTCAGGTATTGCTCGGCCTTGTTCCTTTAATCCACACATGACTGCATCTTTCGTTCTACAAATTAAACAAGAAGAAGAAAGGCAGCGTAAAAAAGTGTCACATAAAAATCCTGTTGTAATCTACATTACTAATTATTCTAGGAGAGAGAGTGGGAGAGAATTGTATAATATACAAAGGAATTTCGAAAGGATCTGAGATTTGAAAAATTTTGCAAACTGGAAAAAAGGGTTTTAGATTTAGTGGTTTGAGTAAAAAATTATATCATAATAATTATATTGTTTTATTCTCAAATTTCTGAAACCTAAAATTCATCACAAAGTTTACAAAACCTCAAAATCTTTACGTAGATTGTGTGTTTTAATCAAATAAAAGTAACTAAATAAAAAATAGTCACAATGTTTACGAAACATAATAATAATAATACCTTCGAAGCAATAGCGAGCTGCTGATAACATTTAATCTTTGCGCATTCTGTTTTGATACCGCTTTCATTCCAATCCAGCTCTCCCAGACTCCCTTATCATTAAATGGTTTAAGCTGTAAAAATTTTACTAGAGAAAACATGTCTTGAGGCCTGAAATTTAAAGGACAAACAGAATTTTTAATATTTACTAGAAACTAACAAAATGGACGTTAAGGAAAATTGCAGAATAAATAATATAATCAACATTACTTATGAAAGATTAAATTGCTAAATATTAATTGTACTGCAATTGAATAAACACAAAAAAAACCACCGTATACAAAAATGAAAACACAAAACTACTATTATTTAGATTATTTGGCTAAAAGAAGAAACTTACGAATTGTGAACAGGGGTTCCTGTAAAGAAAACATTAAATGCACATTATAAAACGTCACTGTAAATATGTATAAATTAATTGTTGTCTGTTACAAATAGCAATTGTAATGATTTGTAATTTTATATATTATTACCTGTAATCACCCATCGGTGTTTTGCAGTTAATCTGCAAGCAGCTTGAGCCCCGCCAGTCTTTGGATTCCTTATATTATGACCTTCGTCTAAAGCGATTCGCTCCCAAAAAATTTTGACCAATGGACTATCACACTATTTTCAAAAAAATTAAAAAAATAATGAACCGAAATTAGATTACATTTTAAAATGTTTGTAAATTGTTGAATAATGATTTTCTATTTTCTACATAATAGAATGTCAAGGTACGTGGACTAGACCCTTCTAGTTCAAGTGCTTTGATAGAATATTATAGATAATAAACTTTTACATATAAACACAATAATATATAATACTGATTTTAATCAGTTCTTACAGCTTCTGCAGTCTGTTCCGTTAATTTAGGAATGTCTGATCCAAGTGTATTGTAGGATGTCAGCACAATATCATATTGTGATACACTACAAAACATATAAGTTCAAAAAACAAATATTATGATACCAACATCATTATTATTATTTGTATGGACAACTTTATGGACATATTATTTATATATTATATAGTTTAAAAAAAAAGATAATAGTTAATATTATATATTACATTGCTGGAGATTTAGGCCTTGTTGGTCCATGATACAAAAGAATCTTCAATTTAGTTGTCTTTTTCTTAATTTCATCTTCCCATTGTCCCATTACAGATGGTGGACAAACTACAAGTGTACCCCTACTAGGAGTTAGTCGACCTGTTTAGAAGTAAATAAATATTTTATTATTAAATGTTTAAATTGTCGTAAAAAATATGACATTTTTCATAGGGCTAAAATACTATACATATTATGTATTATGTATATTATTATACTTTTGACTTTCTAAAAGGACTTTTGTATCTTAGTACTGTTATTAACAATATAATTTTTGTATTTTACTTGTACCTGCTTCAGTCGATGATGGTACATTGTTTTCTTTTGTTCCTTCTGATTTTCCTCTACAAATTAGCGCTAAGATCATCACAGTCTTTCCAAGACCCATCTCATCAGCTGAAAATAAAATAGCAAAATCAAATAACGTATAACATATATATTATATTATGTGAACGAGGTTTAGTTTTTAAATATTTTTGTAAATTAGAATATGGTTTATTTTATAAAGTATAATATTATTATTATAAGGGTAGGTATAATATTGTTATTAGAAGGATAAATGTTGATATAATAATATATTGTTGTAGTGTAAAATGGAACGTGTGTAATGTACAAATATATAAAAAAAAAAACATTTACCCAATATCCCACCAAATGGCATTTGTTGTTCCCTCCACCACAGCCATTTTAAACCATAAACTTGATGTTTATACAAGTCAACAATTAAACGAGTTGGGTGACCAAGTGGATCTTCTTCATCATCATCCGCTGGAATTTCATCAATAACCTTTTGTAAATTTTCAATCCCCATCTGAACACTAGCTACTAACGTATTAGGTAATTCTGAAGTGTGACTTGGTGGTGGTACAGGTAAGTAAATCATTTGCCTTTGTTCCTTTGCTTTAAGAGTGTGAGGAGGGATAATCGGTGGTGGGACAATACGTCTAGGTTCATATTCAGCAACTATTTCTGGACTTGAAGAACGAGATCGTCTATGTTGATATTGACCATCATCATCATGATGAGATTTTTTGCTGAGATGAACTTTGCTAAAAAGATTTTCCACTTGCTCTACTTGGAAATTGTTTCGTTGAATGCCCATCTTACCCACTTGGTCACACAGATCTTCAATTGGTATCGTATCTGCTTCTTCTTCTTCTTCTGCATCTCCTCCTGCCGCTACATCATTATACGTTGCGAGTTGTTGGTGATGGGGTTGTACTGTTGTTGATGATGATGATGGATTCATGTTTTTATTTTTAAATTCAAATTTCTTTTTATATTCTCCTGGAATATTGTTATGATGTTCAACTTTTTGTTTTGTTGGAACCGATTTTCCTGGACGATGTAAAAATTTTACTGAATTAGGACTGGAACAACTACTACTACTGCTACTATTACTATTACTGGAACTAGAATTCTTGAAACTTTTTCCACTATTATCATTATTATTAATTTTATTACTATCTAGATTAGTGGAACTTTTAACTACTGCAATCTTTGCTGATGGTTTAGTTATAGGACCTCTAAATGGAACAGTTGTATCGTATTGAGCAGTAAAAAATTTTACATCAGTAGAATCGGTACTTGGTGTACCTGCAATAACTCCAATTGAACTGGAATTTCCACTTTGAAATTTCTGTGTTTCTTCAGTACTACTATTATCCTTATCCTCTTCATCTGATGAATATATAACTGTCGGTTTTTTTCTATGAGTATTTGGTTTAGACTGATATGATTGAGTAACCGTACAATTCAATGTTTTACTACATGAACCTTCAGACTGTATAACAGATTCATCAAAATTCAAACCGATCTACATTTAGGAGAAGAAAAAAAAAACAAACACAAAAAAAATATAGAATAAAATAAAATAAAAAATAATACATATTAATAATATTGTATTGTAGGATATGCTATTTATGCATTGTTCCTAGTTCCTAAGAAAATGAAATAGCATTCAGCATTCATACGTATTTCCTTCATACATTCATATACTTACTTAAGTAGTATGGAAATTATACATTGACAATCTTTGTGTATGGATATAATAATAAATAATATTATTATTATACCTACTTTTATCTAATATTCCAATCTTAGTATAAGCAGAAAGAAAATAAACAAGAGCGCAAAAAAACAACCATTATTAACAGGAAAAAACGTAAAGAATGCTACATGTAATTCAAAAGTTTGAATGACATGTATAAATTGTGTCTATAGTCTATAGACAATTTAAATAATTTACATGCACATAATATCTGCAAGATATTATGCATATCTTGCATCCTTCATAATTAACTACGTATCTGCATAACATTTAAATAATAATATAATTCAAATATTATATTATTATATTATGCTGTAAAAAGTACAATATATTTTTTATAATAATATGACGTACTATAATGTAACTAGGTAGTAGGTAGGTAATAATAAATAATATCCAATAGCAATAATACAACAAAAGCGGATTCTTACTTTTTTTCTTCCTACAAAAGGTGTTGATGTTGGAACAGCTGAGTATTTAGGAGGGGATGGAGGTGAACATGGAAAGACATCGGTTGAATCCATATTCTATGTTAAAATATGAATGTTCTATGTTCTTCTAAAAACAAAACAAAAAAGCATAAAAACACATGAATTATAAAATTGAAATGCTTTGGAAAATATGCATTCAGATTTGTTGTGATTAAACAAAATTTTTAAGATTGTTTAACTCTGATTTTACTACCCAACAGTTTACTTAACACAAGACAAAATTAATGCTCAAATATCAAGCATAATTATTATTATAAAAATTGTCTTAATTACCTGGTTTGTCCTTTAAAATGTCATCTAACACACTAACAGTTTTTTAATGTAATCTTAGGAAGCAATGAAAAATTCACGAATTACAACTCCGTAATAGTATAATTAGTCATTAATAGTACACTTCGTGGTTCACAAAAGTAACTAACACAAACAAACAGAATTCTACTTTTATGATACAACATATTCAGAACAAAAACACCAGACAATTAGATAAATTTTATCTGGTACAAAAACACACACATCGTGGGTTATCTTTTCAGAAGCAAAATGTTTCCATTTTTTACTATCCAAAAGCAAAATGCTCAGAATCTCT
>JAQGBH010006105.1:0-13063 GCA_034698265.1 Sminthurinus aureus | reverse complement strand
ATTTCATTTCGTCTCGTTTCACAGAATGCATCCAGCTCACTACAAAACTTTCACTTTTCCCGTTTTATCTCTTCCACGTTCTTTCCCTTATTCTTCTTCTAACTCTTGCTCTTACTCTAACTCTTGTTCTTGCTCCTGTACCAGAATACTAGATGCTAGATGCTAGAACAGACAGAAATACATGGAATCCCAAAATGAAATAAAACTCATAGTCAGTCATTCAACTCTCTCTCTCTTTCTCCTTCACTCTTTCACTCTTTCACTCACTTTAATATAAATGAATCCCCATTTTAGATTTTAGTCTCAAAACTCAAGGCTCAAAACTCAAAAAGTTTATCCACACGAGCTTTCAACAGATATGAAATGTTCATGTACTTGCACATTGTATATTCAAAAAGTACAGGCTGTGTGCAGAAAATAAACTGGTGCTGGTTCTGGTTCTGGTGCTGAAATCAGTGGAGCGTCCAAAATTACTAGATATACACAGATCATAATAATAATTAATAATAATACGGAGAATAGAATAGAGAATACAGACATGCTGAAAAAGAGGAGGAAATGTGAAGAAGATTCACTTCACATGGGTCTATAAATTAAATGTGAATGCCAATGCCAATGTGAATGGGAGTTTGTATTTTGTATGCGTTTGTACATAATACATGCACAAGTGGAAGTTTGCTGCAGTTTGTTCATCCACATGTCAAAAACACTCCCGCTCTCTCTCTCTCTTGGTGACGACTGTGACAAAAAAGGGCTCACGTGAAGGAGCCGTAATGATGTTGATGATAATGAACGGGGAACGATGCAGGATGAGCGAGTTATTCAATTCCGATAAAAAATCTGTAATCTGTAATCATAGAAATTTCACGAGTGCAAGTTTTACAAAGCCACAATTAAAAGGCATAAAGTGCAGATTTCTGTGGGAATATATATGGGAACTCCCTGAAAATTCACTTGGTTGTCGGTACATCTTGGATGTGGAATCTGGAGTCTAGAGTCTAGAATTTAAGAACTTTAAGAGGTTAAGCGATTTTGAAATCTTGAAATGTGCGTCAAACATTCCTGTTTGGCATAAATAGTATAAATAGTTTTACTACTTTTGAATATTGAACATTAGCGGAGCCATTTATTATTATTATTATTTCTACAGCACCGATATTGATTTTTTAAATTGCAATATCTAATATCGCCATGTGACATTTACTATGTTGCTGAATTTCTCCAAGTTTCTAGATTCCAGACTTGCCGAATTTTCTGCAAAAAAGGAATGGAGAATTGAATGTTGAGTGGTGGTGTGTAATAATGTCACAAATGTTTATTCATGTCATCTGAGATGAAATAAATTACACCATATAGATACATTTTGCATCTTGCTCTTCTCTTCTCCGACTTGAATGAATCTTGAGTGCTAGTCCATGATCTAGATTCCAGCATCCAGAATCTGGAGCGTAGATAAATAAAAAATATTTTTAGACGTAAAATGTAAATATCATGTTTCCAAGTTTCAAGTTAAGTAATACATATTTGGATATTTGGAAGTTGGAAGGCAGAGCACAAGAAAACATAAATAAATAAATAAAAATAAATACACGCTGTGGATGACACATCTCCTTGTTGACGCAACAGTATTTGAATAAATGTACATTTATTTAGAATCTGGAGTCTAGAATTTAGGAAGTAGAATCTCAAAATTGGAATTTAGAATGTGGAATGTTTGAGACTTGAGACCTCTTAGCGATATTTTATGTAGTTTTGATCTTTTTTCAAGATCTTGTTGCTCCTACTTTAAATGTCACTTTAGCCTGCTGTTGTACATATTACATATGTATTCCGTTCTTTCATGTTGTGTATTGTGTCTCATTTGCTGTCAGCTGTAAAGTGTACACACTCTACACTCTGCAAACACTAGCACTAGGTTTTGCTATGATAAACGAAATTCAATATATTTAAGAGAGAAAGAGAAGTATGTAGAATGTAGAACTTTGAACTGGAGTAAATGCGGACTTGAGAGCATAAACTCTCAACTCTAGACTCTAGAATCTAGCTTCGAGAATCTAGAGTTGAGAGTTGAGAGGTCGTTGAAATGTGAGCGAGCATCAAGTATTCAAAGTAAGCACCATCATTTTCATCTTCATCTAGAACCTGGAAGCTCTGGCTGGATAAAATGAATGTAAGTCTCAACTCTTGACTTTCGAGTCTAGAATCTAGAATCTAGAGTCTCGATTCTCGATGCACGTTGTACAATGTACCGTGAACTTTGAGCTCTGAGTCGTGTATTTAGAGCAGGCACAGAGACAGATCAGATTTCATGGAGAGTGGAGAAAGGTAGTAATAATGGAAGGAAAAAATTTGGATTTTCCTGCTCCAACTCCAACTCTTGTGCAACAGACATTTATATACGTGTTATCTGATATCATATTATATCTTGAGACTTGAGAGAGAAAACCTACAGCGACAGCACCAGTGATGACGAACAAGACGATGGTAATGATGATGATGATGTAAGGTCGTGTTTATATTTAGTTTCAAGTGTAATTTTACATCTACCTACTTTTGACTTTCTCTGCCTGGCTTGACTTGACTTGGCTTGGATTGGATTGTAAGTATTTAGTATAAACTTTCATCATCCCTTCATTCTTTTTATTTCTGTTCAGTTTCCATGGTTTTGTGTTTTGTCTTCTCTGTTTTTTTCCATGTGACATGAGGAGCATAATAAATGTACTGCTCATTTTCTGTTTTTCTTTTCCTCTTGCTCATTTTCCACAATCCAGAATCCGGAATCCTGAATCTAGAACAGAAGAGAACAGCGAGAACAAGATCCATTAAATACGGAGAAAGGAGATGAAATTTATCTCCAGTAATACGCAGATACACAAAGTCTGTACACTGTACACTGTAGACATATGTATGGAAGACAAAATAAACTTAATTTGATTTGTTTTGAATTTTGAACGGAGTTGAATTCGGATTTGTAAAGTAATTAAAATGAAGCTCCTAAAGTTGTTTTTGTTTTGTATAAATCTCTGACTCTCCAATTTACAACTCGTCTTACATCATTATTTCGCATTTCTATGGAAATCAGAAATCCCCAAAACAAATCTAATCTTCTTTTTTAACCACCACCATTTAATAATAATAACTATTATTATTATTATTATTATATTATTATTATTATGCGAAGCCTACATTCTACATTTTCATGCTTTTTGAATAAAATGATGAAATTTTTTTAGTCCTAACTTTTAAATTTCAAATTTCAAATCTTGAGTGAAATGATTTACTTTAAAGCAGATGCCTATTTACTGTTTACTCTTTGCTCAGTCTTTTTCGTCAACCGGAGCTATTTTAGTAGGTTATTTTAACGCCGGATTTCTATTCCAAGTTTATTCATTATCAAAAAAAGACTAATCTAAATGATTTTTTTGTACTAATAAGACAATGAAAATGAAAACGACTTTTTCTCTTTTACATGTCTAATTTGTGCATGTGTTATTAAGTTATAAAAGGGGGAAAAGAAGAAGGGGAAATTCCAACTTTGGAACTTTGCTGTTTTTATGCTGTTCTGGCTAGTGTGTATTTTCGCATGAAATTGGACGTGACATTGTGCACTGTACATGTCATCTCAACTCTTGACGGAGTAGTGGATGGATAGATGAATGAAGGAACGAATGCAGTGCAATCATCTAATGAATTGGTTTGGGTGATTTTAGCTTTAGTGCGTGGCTAAAACTGAAAGGAGGAATGAAAGTTGTGTGTGTGAATGAATGGATAGTTTGGCTTGGAATAGTGATGGATAGATGAGATGGAAGATTGAAGACGTGAAAGTGAAGGACTTGATCAAGTTACTGACTTTCCCTTACCAGAATTCACAGTATAAAAAGAGGGGAGATGCAAGTGTTTCTTGTGCAGCAAGACTTGAGAGATAGAGAGAGCATCTTCCCTGAATACTGTGTAAAGTGTAACCGAGACAATCTTTAAAGGCCCAATAATGGATCATGGATGGTGGGGGAGAAAGCGGTCACTGTTGTCTGTTGTCAATGTTGTGGCTCGACTCAAAGTCACAGCTATTCTACATTTTACGCACTTCCCCTCCTGGTGAATTAAATTAAACCATGTGAGTATGTGAGTACTCACTACAACTACGACTAGTCACACTCGGAATTTTTATCTATAATCTACAATCGACAAACTGCCTACAAAAATTGGTACTTGGAGCTTTAAGCTCGGAGCTATCTACAAAGTGCTGGAGCTGGGTCTGGATAAAATACTGTATAATGGGATGGAAAAGAGGGTGAAGACTGAAAAGTGAATCTAATTGCCGAATAATTATTTATAGTGCCAAAAACGTCGTACACTTTATGGAAAATAGAGACGCCAATAATCACTAATCACTCATCACTAATGTTACAAGTTGCCACCTATTGACTGTCGAGTGTGTTAACAATTGGTTCAAATTTCAAATGAAAACCTTTTAATTCCATTTTTATAACCAAAAAGCAACCACTTTGTTTCATACTGATCTGCCATTTTAAACTGACAACCGATGATTTTTACGCATTCAGCTTCCAACGGTTTGTGTCTTGTGTCAAGTGGGTAATCGCATTAAAATCCAGTATTGTACTAGATGCTCCATACTTTCTTCTCCGTCTTTAGTTCAAGCACCGACTCAGGTTCTGATTCTGATTCTGACGTTTGCGTGGGTTACCTGAAAACATTTTTCATGTTTGCTCCCACTCTGTCAAAACATGTTATTGTAAATATTTTGATTTTGTTTTGAAATGTAGCTGTCTCAACTTGCTCTCGTGAATTTCCTCTTATTTGTTTGTGTCTGTGTATTTGTATTTGTATTTGTGAATGGTTTGAGAGTTGAGAGTAGGAAAAGGTGAAAGTGAACAGTAAGATAAATTGTATTCCTTGTTCAGATATGGAGATGAGACGGAAGAAACAAGACAAGGACAAAGTGCACACTCGTTTTTCCTTTCTCCAGTCTCCAGTCTTGATTCGTGATTCTTGATTCTTGGTTCAGTTTTCAATGTTCAATGGGAAGGAATGTAACATTTTGTATGGCAATCCAACAATAATAATAACAGTAATGGTAGTAACATAAATATGCATGTACGATGTAAAATGTACAATGTAAAATGTACAATGTATATTTTACATTCTACGCGTGTTTCCAAATTCCGAAGGTCCAATGGCAAGGAAAGATTCCGTTCAATGCTATGTTCTCTGCTTTCTGCTGTCTTTGAATTTGTGAAAAATATATTGCGGACGTGTTTTCCTTTCCCATTCCTATTTTATTTCATTGTAGATTTTAGGCTGTAGACTGTGGAAGGATTGTAGAAAATGTATGTATTGTACAATTTAGAATGAATATGTGCAAGGACAAACGCTGCACCGTATACCGTGTACATACCGGTTACCATAGACAAATGTATGGTACATGGAAAATAGAAATGGTATTCCAATTTCCAGTTTGTTATTCCATTCCATGCCATTGGAAGCATTGGAAGCATTGGAAATTGGAAGCTGGGAAGAAAAATTCATCCAATTTTTTATCGCATCATTCCTTCACGTTTCCAATTTGCTCCACTTTCTCTCTCTCTCTCTCTCTCTCTTCCTCCTGTTATCGAAGAGATGAGTGAGATGAATATTCAAAGATCGAGCTCCGAACGAGTTCCACATCTCGTTCTACAATCTAGAATCTAGAATCTAGAATTTACAATCTACAATCAACAGCATTTCCTCCCAAAAGTCAAATAATAGATAGTTGGCCCCTTTTTACTTTCACCACTCACCACTCTGTTTTGTTCCCATTTTTGCATGATTTTAATCGAAAATTTCAAGTTTGTCTAACATTCTACCAGTCTAACATTCTAGAATTTTAGAATTTTAGAATTCTAGCACATGTATGAATTTATTATAGATAGTTTTTCTTGTACAATTTCTTCCCGTCAGTTTTTAACGGTGTGTGCAGTATGAAGTATGGAGTATGGATTGTGGATTGTGCATGCATGTGGTACGTGATGAATGATGAATGTGATGAAAAGCTTGCATGCTTAAAATTAAAATTACTAACCAAACCGAAATTCACTAACTCAAAGGTACACAAAGAGGAGAATGTGGAACAGACGTACTCAGTACTCCAAAGTCAAAAGTCAAAAGTCAGATTATAAAATTGAAGATGGGAAATTTGGAAATTGGAATTTTTCCTCCGGCATAAATTACAGAGGGAAAATTGAACAAAAATTGTGTAGGGAAAAAATTGCAAATGGCAAATTGGCACATTCTAAGGGCTTTTTCATTGTTATTCTCAATTCTGGATTCTCGATCCTCGATTCTCAGCTCATTCACTATTCACTGTCGATATAAAAAAGGAACTTAAAACTAAAAGTACCGAGAGGCAAGGAAGATGAAGAAGACAGAAAACCATAGTCAAGCCAAGTGGAGTTATCTCAAGGGAGTGAATTTTATGCGGATTCTAGGTTCTAGATTCTAGGTTCTAGATTCTAGATTCTAGTTTAATCTGAGTTAGAAGACCAAAGAGTAAAGAGTAAAGAAAAGGTTTCGGTTCCGGGTCTAAAATACATATCACGGAACACATAATAATCTATATTATAGCCCTTTTTACGCACACGTATGGAGTATGGATATACGGAAGATGATGGATAAAATGAATCTTGTTCAGTGTTCAGTGCACATGCCAAAGTGTACAGTGTACCTATTCTTAAGTACATGTATAAGTAAGGTTTGATAATAAAGTGCCTTGACTTTTGAGAGGGAAAGTATGGGAATATTTCATTTCCATTGTGTGTCGAGTCTGGAGTGTCTAGTGTCGAGTGTCGAGTAAGATGGAAGTAGAGAGTAGAGGAGGAAGAGGAAGAAGATTCCATCTAGTATCTAGCATCTAGTGTAATCAGAAACGTCAGTGAGGAGAAAGTGAAAGTAGGCTTCTTTCTTCTTTCTACTTTCTACATTTTACATTTCAAGTTGAGTACACTGACGATGGCGATGAGGATGAACTGAACTGAAATATCTAGTTTAGGAGCACACACTTTGTTTGAATAGTTGTATATAGGAATATGTATGCGGTTTTGGGCGGGTTGGGACTCTTGATTCTTGATTCTTGACTCGTGAATAAACCATAAGCCATGTCATAATACTGCCTGTGGTAATGTATCCTTGCATAATCGAGTGCTCAGGATAACGGTATAATGGTAACGGTGAGGAGCATTCTAGAGGCAGCAAAGCAAACCAGTGACGGTGTATGTGGCTGCTCGTAAAAAAAGAAAAGGGAAACGCAGAAATATTATATGACAGAGAATTGAGAATTGAGAATCTAAAATGTAAAATGTAGAATACAAAAGAAGGAAGATTCCTGAGAAAAGTATGTGTCGGTGTGGGTCGTTTTCGTCCGAAAAATAGTCGGCATAAAGTAGACAGTAATAATAATAAGAATACATTGAGGAGGAAGTGAAAGTGAAAGTTCTGGATTCTAGATTCTAGATTCTCGACCTACAAACAAAGTATTATTCAGAATCGGATTCAGACTAGAGACTAGAGACTAGAAACTAGGGACTAGATATGTCACATTAATAACAATCATAATTTGACATGATGGCCCAATGAAATGGGCTAAAATGGGGAAATGGATGCAGAAAAATCTTTTACACAGTCCATAGACCTTTGAGACTTGATACTTGATACGTGAAACGTGGGGCTTGCCATTTACCATTTGCCATTTTGCATCCCCTTTTTTGCATTCCTCATTACAACATAAATTTTAAGGTTCCAAAAAATATTGTTGTTTTCTACACATTCCTCTTTTTCTTTCTTGTACAAAAAACCCAAAAACGTAAATATTAATATTTATATATTTTTTTCCTCCTGTCATTTTTCTCTTCCCACTCTTTTTCAAACAACTATAAACAATAAAAGTCGTACGTTTATTGCCAAGAGCCAAGAGCGTAGTTTTCATCCTTTTCAGCCCATTTCCAAAATCCAAGATCCAACATCCAGCACTCTCACCATTCACCATTGATGTGGATGTGGATGTTGGATGTTGGAATTGGTAACAAAAGTTAGAAAATGGCGGTAATAATTAATTTCAGCCTTTTCCTTTCCCATTTCCGTCAAGTTCAGTTACCCAAGAATTTTTTTCTGATGGTGATTTGTGACAATTCTTTTCTTATCCCTTGTCTCCCGTTCCTTGTTCACCTTGTTCATTTTGTTCCGTCCGTTTGATATTTTTTGATTTTCTTTTCCTTTATAAGTGGGTCAGGCTTAGTTTTAGTCGTAGCCTTATTCAAGTTGTAGTACAAGTGGATGTTTTACGATGTACGATGTAGCTGGAACGGACGAAGGAAGAAGAGGACGGAAATTGGAAGATCATTATTTTGCTTTTATGATTGGATTGGACTGGATTTGATTTGATAGCTTCTCCTGTCTTCTCATCTTTTAGATTTTAGACCTGATTTTTTTAGCCGTATGGTTGGAATGACGCGAGGGGAAATCTGTCTGTCCTTGCCGTTTAGTCTGTCTCAGTTCCTGTTCCTCCGTTCTTGATCTTCTGCTTGCTTCTTCTATTATTACTAGGAATGCTACGATACTAGGAACAAGGAGTAGGAGCAAGTACTTAAAAAGTGTGTGTGGATTTTTCACCAAAGAGGATTAAATCCTAGTTTTGCTCACTGTACTGTCCAAAAGGGAAGAAAACTATATATAAGAAGCTTCTGGACGGAATATGAGCCTAATGTGAGAAATGATTTTTCTGTCCTCCGTTGATTCTGACTTTGAGGGTGTCTTTTAATAGGGATATTGAATCGTCCTCATTTTATTTATCTCTGAATTGGATTGGATTGAGAGGAAAAACTGAGATTGAAATATATGTACTTTTCCTGGCTGTTTACTCTTTATTATTCTGTACAATTGGCTTGATCATTCGTCTATACTCTACGCTCTACATTCTAGAATCTAGATGTTGATCATTATTTTTTCAATTTTCTGCTCCCAGCTCAAATCTTCTGCCTCTGTTGGCTTTGATTATAATTTTATCTCTATTTTGTATTTGTATGGTTCTAAAGTTCATAGTTCCTGTCCATGATGTGGGTTTTTGTGTTGTAGCTCTCTCATTTTTTTCCAGGAACCACGCCGAACATCAAGTAGTATAAAGTAAACAGACTCTACACCATTCTTTTCTTTCTTTTTTTTTAAAAAAAAGGAGGTTTTAATATTATTTATCACGTTATATGTTATATGGTATGATACTTGAAGGACTTTTGTAATGGTTGGTGTAGTAAAACAACTACGGCTGAACTTGGGTTAAACAGTCCATAAAATATATTATATTGATATTGATATTGATTTTATAGCTAGTCATGCATCATGGACAATATGAGTTTCTGTTCAATGTAGATACTAGATACTAGATACGTATTTTTATAGCTCGAGTCTCGAGTAGCTATAGGTACATTTCATTTGTATGGGAAATTGAACACTGAACACTCAGCACCATTAAATTTTCTCTATCTCCGTCACCATATCCCAAGAAAGCAAACTAATTTCCTTGCTTCATTTTCACTTTGGCTTATATCTAAATATTTCATACACATCACACATGTATACTAATTATGTATAATGTACACACGCTGACAATTGACAATGGACAATGCGTCTTTTAGGCGTAAGGAAAATGACTAAAAACTATTGTAAACACTTCATCACACATAAAATTATACTTGCATAAACAATGAACATAAAGGTCACTTTTATATTGTGCTATATAAAGTTAATCTTTAACAACTACAAAATCCTAGAGCAACCCAAAAAACAGCAAGGAGAAAAGTGTTGTAGCTTGGAGCCTTGAGTTTCGAGTTTCGATATCGAGGATGATGAGTTTGCTAGTTCTCTTGTTGTGTTGAAAATTTGCAACTTGCTGTTGACTTGATACTCGACACTCGAGACATGGATAAAAGCAAGTGGAAGATGAAAATGAGGATGAGGTTTGAATACATGAGTGACTTTTCTCCCCGTTTCCGTCTTTTTGTGGATTATGTAACTGGAAACTAAATGATGGATTGTGCATTGTGCATAATATGGACTATGAATTGTCTGCTTTTGAATGTCGTCCGTTGGTTTCATGGAAAAGCTGTGACAGTTTTTCATCTTTGTTTGGTTCGGTCTCGTCATTTCTGATTCCTCACTCGACATCTTTTACTTGCTTCCTCCGTCGCTCCATCTTCTTCAGCACCTTCTGTCCTCTATTTCTCATTATTTTATCGCAATTGACTAAATTTGCTCCTTTTTTACAGGGTTCACTTTACAGTAATAGAATATTTTGAATTTTGAATTTTGAATTTTATTTGTCTTGTTGATTCTTACACAAAAACAAATGTAATCTACTTCGAAATCCAATTCTACAGTATACAGTACATGATAAAAAAGACAGGATAAATGTGTTGAATAATGAATACATAAAATAGAACAGAAGGTAGTTGACACTTTACAATATATAATAAACATGGAACATGGACAATTTGGTTTTGATTCCGTTCCTCTTGACTCAACTCTCAACTCCATGATATAGATATAGGTATAGGTATAGATATATTAGATATATATTAGACGTATACTAAATGTTTTATTGTCCTTATTCCGAGCAAATCCTATTACAAAATTCCATTTCATTGAATGGACTACGCATTTTGTACGGCGTGTGGTGGTAAAAGAGGCTGTATTTTATTTTTATTTATTACTTTGAACACTACCAGATTCAGTGACAGAGCCATTGCCAGTGGACAGGGGACGCACACATCAAGTGACAGGGTGTAGTATGTAACTAATGGTGTTGGTTTTGATGTATCTAGAATCTAGAATCTAGCATCCATATGCCTGTGTTTGTGTGTGGGGCTGTAAGTAAAAGAAAAGACGTTTTGAATTTACGTTCACTGGACTCATTGGATGAAAATAAAAAATCGAGTCGAGTACTCGAGAATCGAGAATGGAGACTGGAGCAGACTGACTGTTTGTAGTTTGGTAGTTTGTGTGTCCGTTAAAGAGAGAGAGAACGGAAATCGTTTTTATTCTTCTTCTTCTTCTTTACTGAAGTTGGACTTGGACTTGGAATTGGAGTTATCTGTGTGCGTGAGAGAATTGGAAGGAGCTCATATCGATTTCTCCCTTCAAGATTCTCTTATTTTTCCCTTCAGTTTATATCTTTCATCTTATATCCTATGGTCAAAGAGAACAGAGCAGAAGAGACTAGAGAGAAGGATGGAGACACGAGACACGAGGAGGAGGACGAACAATCTCCTTTTTTCGACCGTCTTCACTTTTTCTATTGATTTCCAACCACTTACTCGACTCGACTTGACTTGACTTGGCTGAACTGAACCGAATTGAACTAAACTGGTCTGGACTGGACTGGACTCACAACTTTTCTTCACTTTCATTTTACTCATCGTCCTCCTCCTCCTTTTTCAACTTGAGAAGTTGAGAACTTGACAAGTTGAGCTTTCTCCTTTGGTCGTCATGTCAATCCAATCGGCAACAAAATAAAGGAAATGGTCACGCAGAGAAAAAAACAGTCACAGACGGGCAAGAGAACCCATCGCCTTTTATTTTGATGCAGCACAATATACAATGTACAATGTATTGTGTTAGCAATGTTACTGCAGAGAGGATCAAGAGTAAAATAAAATCCGTTTCCACCTTTTCTCCTTTCTTTATTAACTACAAATCTAGAATCTAGTGCTTATTCTTATTCTAGTGTTTCGTGTTTACAGTTTACACTCGTTAGCAATAGTATCACAAGTATCGGATTTGGATTTGGCTTACGATAGTGCGGATTGTGGGAGGAGGTGAGGTCAGTTGCTTTTTCTTTCACTTTCTTCGTCTATGTATGTGTAAAGTGTACAGTTTACACGTAGACGTCTGGATTCTAGACTTTGGACTCTAGATTCTAGATTCTAGACGTTGCTTTTGACATCTTTGACACTTTTTTTCCTAGTTTAATTTGAAGCTTTGTGGTTGTTTCTGTTCAAACTTGGAAGTTCGAAGTTGGACGTTGGAAGTTGGTAACAACTGCCATTTTGATCAACGTGCTGGATGAATGAGAGTTTGACATAAACATTTTCATTGTAAAGTGTGGTGAAGAATTTTTCTGGTTCTCGTGCCTCTTGCCTTCAAATCTCAAGTCTCAAGTTGTAATTGAGATGATCGTAAGTTGATCGTATGTTCAATCTCCTCTATTTTCTGTATGTGTTTCAAGTCAGAGGTCACTGTCCACTTTCCACTGTCTGCTGTCTACTGATGACTGCTCATATGAAATGTGAAGGGATGTATTGTAGTTTTTTAAATTCCAAATTCTGATACATTGTTCAAAGCTGACATAATCCAACCGGACGCGTAATAAAAATAACTATTTTTAAATAAACAAATGGGATCACTTTTATTCTCAATTAATTTTATAATCCCTCAAATCTCAAGGCTCAAGGCTCAAGACTCAAGTAGCACTAATACTATCGCTTCACATATTTTTATGTTAGATTATTTTTTTTATGTAGTCTTGAGTCTCGAGTCTTGATTCTTGGAGGAGACAGATAATAAAAAGTTTTGCAAGTGCTCGTCATGGCATTGCTCAGTTCAGTTCAGCCTAGGCTTTAGACGAGGCGAGGCGAGTCGGGCCTCCCATTAGGAAATGGAAATGACAGTAGCACAAATGGAAAGAGAAAAGAGAGTGATACACATGACTGGATAAGACAAGACAAGGAAGGAGACACAAGTAGAAAAGTATTCTAGATTCTAGAAAACAAGTTCAATTGAATTGTCCATTGTGACAATGACTCTTCCCTGGAACTGATGGAACTCGGCTACTTTATCTATTTTCATCTTGATCCGGTTCGCATCTTATCATGGTACAAAACAGTGGCATGGTAGTTCTGATGTATTACATACATATTGGAACATTTGCAGAGGACCAAGGAATCCATGTACAATAGAGATCCTCAAAAAAACATGTTTTGAGAAAATTTAAGCCAGGACCCCGCCATATCGTTCCTTTTGA
>JAQGBH010006104.1:0-13063 GCA_034698265.1 Sminthurinus aureus | reverse complement strand
ACATTTTTGACTATCGGTAAAAAAATAAAAACTGTCGGTAAAAAAAACGGTCCCAAAAAAATCTATCTGTAAAAAAAGAATTTCATTTGTAGGGCGACTATCGGTAAAATAAATTAAGTCATCGGTAAAAAAAAACCCAGCCATAATTATTTAACAGAATCAAAAATCATACAAATAAAATATAATCAGGGTTAAAATCAAAATTATTTCCTTACCTCACAAAGTGGAATAAGAATTCCTTTCATAAATGCTCCTGGTTTAAATAGTGCTTTTCTAAGTGCTTGATATAGATGGAAATTTAACTTTTTATATTGTAAAATATCATCACGGATTCGAGGAAGGAGTACTAAATTAAAAAATCTTTGTGCCATCTTCTCTTTTAAATTTGATGTAAATATTCGTGTTGCTTGATACATGGCGGCTGCTGTCCAGCCATTTGGATCTATTGTTAGAAATTTTAAATTTTAATTAAACAACACAATAACAATAATAATAATTATTATTATTGTACATTTATGATTTACGACTAGACATATTTATTTAAACTATAAACTATAAACTACATAAAATATCATTATTTTGAGAAACAAGCACAATATAAAATCAAATAATATGATGTACATACCTGTAATTTGTAAAATTTGTTCCCAGTTTGCTAAACGAGGAATGAGTTTAAAAGCTTTTGGAAGTTTTCCACTTCTGTATCTACAAACAATTTCCTTTACTCCTTCATACATTTTTTCTACTCTTGGATCCAACTTTTGAACATTCATACCTATATCATCAAAAAATAGAATAAATGATTATTTTACTTCGTCAGCATAATATAATTGTGGAGTACGTTTTACAAACAGACGACAATCCTTTTGAGTAAAAAAAATGATAATACCTGCATCAGAAAATTGCGACTCTAATTCTGTCTGTTTTTCAGTAAATTTTTCCATAATTAAATCTGCTAATCTTCTTGCTGGTTCAGGATTTTTATTCATGAATAATTCAAGTGCTTTTTCATCCTCTGGATTGATTTCCTACCAGAGTTAAAATTAAATTGTAAAAAATTATATTGCCTAAAACACATTACTGTACTTGAGAAAGTGTGGAATATATTAGCTAATAGCTAATTATTAGTGTGGAATAATAATAATTATTACTATTATTAAAGCTACTTACGATTTCATCATAATCTCCTCCCACTGATTTTCCATCATCAGCAAATTCAAAATCATCATCATCATCTTCATCATCGTCATCCAATGTTGATTTTTTCGAGGATAGTGAAATTTTAGTTCTTACTCCTCTTTGTGGTTCATCTTCTGTATTTTCTATAATTTCCTCTTCAAGTTGTTGCTGTTGACGTCGGGCTTCTTTCAAAATTTTTTGTGTCATCTTCTCATCAACAAACTGTTAACATAAAAAGAGAGGGCTATATTATGTCAAATGACAAATTTTGGTACAAGATGAAATACACAGAAATACATTATAATATTTTATGTCACACACAATGACTTTAACTTTCTATTCAATATACCTCTGGTTCCGTTTCATCTTTATTGTATTTTGCTTTAGACCTTGATTTTGCATCAGCTGGATCTAAAGTTCTATCCGCTTCTAATTGTTCACCTAATGATGCCCTAGTAATGGGATTACTCCGAGTTCCCTTTGCCGTCTTATCCTTTTTCTGTTTCCCCATGTTGTTTTTAACTGGTTACACGGACAAATTGGCCTAGGGTACATTTTGAAACAATTAGTAATCAGTATTTAAAAGTATAAAATGACAAATGACAAGCATATATTATTGTTAAAAGTATAGTGGATACGCAAATACAAAAATACAAAATCTGTATCAGAAACACGTGTTTTAAGAAAACCAAAATTCTATTCAATGTTTAATATACTACCTACATGGGATAATAAAACAAACTATACTTACAAATAAACCCTCTATACTTGAGCTCTTCACAGTCAGGAAACAACAACAATTAGGCTTCAAAAACAACCAACTACAGTTAAAATAAAACTCCAAAAATAAATGTGTTGTTTTCGCACGTGTTTTCAGATTTCAAATTTCGAGACCAAATGAATGGAGCGTAAATTTATGGATTTGAATTAAATTGTCAAAATTCGGGAATAATTTTATCTTTTTTTTTATCGTACAGTGAAATAACTGACTTTTATACATATTATATTTAACTAAAAGTGTAATTATTTATTAGTGTATCAATTTTAGTTATATTACTAATTACTACGGTTGTAATAATTTTACTCCCTGTAAATGTATACAGCAGCATTTTTGTCTGTTAATTGTGAATCCATAATATAAACATTGACATGTCAAAGGAGTAGTGATATTTTTTACTTTTCGTACACTTGTTTTGTGTGAAAAAATTAACTGTTTGAAATGTAATAAAATTAATAAAGGACTCTAATCAACTGGAGTACAACTATAGAGAGAGGATTGTCATCATTTTTCATCTACTCGCGAGTAACTCTCCAGGTATGTACAGAGATATTTGTATCCATGAAAAGTTGGTAGGATACTTTATGCTTTGCTCATTAATCTGCTTTTAGCTTTCATGAATATTTATGTTAAATGTAGTCAGAAACACAGAAACACCCACTACAAGTAATCAAAAAAAGCAGTTATGGTTTTAAAACGATAGTAATATGCATTAATAATAATAATAATAATTACTCTTACTCTTATTTCTATCTAGTAATAAACAATAACATGAGGAGAAGGAAGAAGATGATTTTTCCTATAAATGTTGACATTTATGAGTTGTCACTATTGACTATGTAAAAAGATGAACACTAATGTACAAATATGTACAATATGCGTTGGATATAACATTTTGAAGTCTTTTATTTAAACTTGGTGCATTCAATTTTTATCTTAAATGCATTGTCTATAGCTACGTTTTATCAAAAGGACTTTAAGTATCCATAATGTATTAAGCTGTTCTCTCAGTCCAATATGTATTGAATGCTGAACTTGTAGCTTGCCTTTTATCTACCTTTTTTACGCATAATACAATATAATATTATGTTGTGCTTTCCATTTTCCATTTACTATAGGTATGAAAATTTTAAAGCTAACAGCGTTTAGCTTCGTACTTTGTAAATATTTGTACAGTTAACACTGTACACACATACTGATAGTCACATTTGACCATTCTCTATTCTATAAAAATTCCAAGCTTTCGTCAATTGCCATACATCTACAACTATATAATTCATTTAAAAGTGTATCATAAGTTATGTAAGCTTTATAAAAGAGGTACAAAGTTCATCATACATTACATGTAGTAATCTGTTTGGTGTATATTCATGCTTAAAAAAAACAAAAACCAGAATAAATGCACAACGATATATCACACTTCACATGTATCATTTAGTAGACAAAGCGTCAATGTTGGTTTTACATTTTACATCACTATACTGTATGAATTTTAGAACGCAATAACTATACACATAGTGGTGGACAAACTAGAGTCAGTACAACACAATTTCATGTTTCCCATTTTTTCATGTGTATTTTGTTATTGTGTAAAGTGTAAATAATGTGTATATTATAATTATTACACACATTTGTTTTTCTTTTGAGTTTATGATGTATAGTTTATGGTACAATGTTGATGTTGTCTTGGTACTCAGTTCTTGTCCCTATATCATGGAGAAGTGCAGAGTCAAGTGTCAAACTTAGTTTTAGCATACTAACTATATACTATAACCAAAAACATATTAGATAGAAGATAGAAGATAGAGTGATGCAGCATGCAGCGTGCAGCGTATAAAATATAAGTATGTGATATGGGGCCTGTAGTACAGGGCCTGTAGCCTGTAATGTTTTGAATTTGGATTCCAAATTTTGGAATCACAATGAAAATTTGAGAATAGAATGTGAAATAGAAGTAGAATAGGATAGGATAGATAATACGCATAAACTAAGTAACTATAAAAGACTCCAGTCTTCCGGAGTATCCGCACACCTTAAAAAGTTTTGAACTAAGTCACTAAGTTATGGCTAAAGGTTTGTTATTTCTTGTTTCATCCTCATGAATAACAATTATTAGTTTAGTGATATTTACCATTTACCATTACATTACATTATCAGGAAATCAGAGTGACCAGGGAAGGTCAGGGTTAAAAAAAAGTGTGTACTGAAATTAGTCATGGCATTATCTCGTACTAATTCAACTAGTGCAGTGAATCCGAATAGTGGTAATAGTACTAATAATGAAAGTATTACAGAAGTTAGGAAACGTTGTTGGCAAAATATTATATTCACGATTTATATAAGTCATATATTAACATCATGGGGAGATCGCATGTGGGGTTTCGCAGTTGGTTTATACCTGATCATCTTATTTCCAGAATCTTTACAGGTATGTATGGACTAAATTATATACATAGATTCATATAAATAAGTTTTGTATTTGAAAAAAAAAAAAAATATGAATAATTATTAGTTAACAAATTAATTTACGAGCGGCAAAAGATCGTACACAATTTTAAATTTTACTTATCTCCAAAATTTTACAGTACACTGCAATATTTGGTTTCACTACTTGTATTTCCGTCATAATTGGAGGCCCATTCATTGGTAAATGGGTAGACAAAACTTCCCGTTTAAAAGGTTAGTGTATGTTATTTATGTAAGTTTTACAGCGAGAAACTTTTAAAATAACTGTTAAAAACAGGAATACTAAAATTAATCCGTTCGTATATAATAATAATAATAATAATATAATGTATAATAATATATTATATGAAATGTAAAAAATCGATGAGAGTTTATATGAATCTCAACCATTTTTCTGGTTCTATTTATAGCGGCAAAATGTGCATTAGTTACACAAAATTTGGCAGTAATGTGTTGTGCAATACTTCTCATAATTTTTATAAATTATGATGATAAATCCAATTTGACTTCTAATAATAAAGTTCTGGACTGGGTATTTTTAATTCTCATCATTATCTTTGCCGTAACTGGAGAATTGGCATCAGTTGCAAGTAAAATTGCTTTGGAAAAAGACTGGATTGTTGTTTTAGCCCATGGAGATGAAAGAAAGTTATCAAGTATGTAGATATGCTATACTAGCATAATATATTTTTCAATACATTACATTATTTCCAATTTTGTGTATAATATGTCATGTATAGAAAAAATGTGCTAATTCAACCATTGTGTATTGTATATATAATATGAAACATAAATAGAAATGAACGCAACAATGCGGACGATTGACTTGACCACATCAATTATGGCACCAGCTGTCGTTGCTCAAATAATTGCATTTGTATCACAAACTGCGGGTGCTGGTTTTATAGCCTGTTGGAATATGATATCTGGAATGGTAGAAATCTATCTTCTTCATAAAATTTACAAAGCCATTCCAGAATTGTCACTGAAGCAAATTGGCCAAGAAAATAGTAGTAGTAATAATCAACAGAAAACTGCTCCTTCAACACAAAATGGCAACAAGAACATACCTCATATTTTTATCGAAGGTTCTTCTCCAAACTCGGAACTTAAAACACCTTCTCCATACAGCGAAGCAACTGCTCAACTATCCTTAATTACCACGCCCCATACTACTACTAATAATAATAATAATATAAGAATGGAAGAGTTAATTTCTACTCCTACTGGACAAAGTGATGGATTACTAGCACGAGATTTTGCTGAGATTTCTTTGAGGACACCAACTCCAAAACCAAGACATTCTAATACTGGACTCAATGGACTTTTTAAGAGCCCAGATTCTTATGTTTTTGGTTCATCTATACAACACCTAGTAGTACAGGATACAAAGAAGGAAAGTTTTATCCAACATCTTCGTAGTAGGATCTTTGATTCTATGATAGGATGGAAACAATATTATAAACATCCTTTGAGAAATGCAGGTGTGGGCTTAGCTTTACTCTATATGACGGTCTTAGGATTTGATACAATCACAATAGGTATGACATGAATACATACATCGTTTTTCTTCTTTTTGTTTTTATAATGAACATCAAAATTCAATATAAAAGTGACATAAATTTTAACTTGGACATTTGAGAATAAGTGCAGATTTTATGTTTTTAGATTTGAGAACTATTAATACATTACTGTATTAATTTGTACATGGTTTTTTAGGTTACATGTATTCTCAAGGTATAAGTGAGTCATTAATTGGAATTTTAGCAGCAGTAGGCGCAGGTATACACTATCGCCATTAAATTAATAATTAATTTAAGGTGCACATGGTAATTATGTTGGTTAACATAATATTGTTAATGGGAAATTATTATTGTTATTGCTTATTGATACCATTTTGTGTATTCAAATGTAGTTTTTGGAATACTCGGGAGCGTTTGTTTTCCTTTTTTGAGACGGATATTTGGAAAGTCTTCCGTTGGAGTATTTGGATTTGGATTTGAAACTCTTTGCCTTATATTATGTGTTCTGTCCATATTTATGCCTGGATCATCTTTTGTTCCTGAGGCATTATGGGAACACTACAGTGGAGTTCCATCAACAACAGATCAAAATAACACTAACATCGTTCTTAGTAGTAGTTCAGAAAGTCCAAGAGATGAAACTGCTCCTTTTGATTCTATTATTATGTTTACTGTTGGGATTCTACTTTCACGATATGGTATAGTTATATGTTATATGCTTCTCAATATTTTTGAAAATACAAAAAATTCAAAAGCCTGTGGATCCTTGGTTAAGGACCATTATAAAAACTTTGTATATATTTAGTATTCACGCATTACATATTTTTCATACAAAGGTCTTTGGATTGCGGACTTGAGTGTTACACAGTTCTTTCAAGAAGAAGTTCATGAATCACAGCGAGGGATTTTAAATGGTGTACAAGATGCTCTTAATCAAGTTATGAGTCTTATTAAGTTCATACTGGTGATAATACTTCCAACTACTCCTACGTTTGGTTATCTGATTGCCCTATCATGGTGTTTTGTTTTTATGGGGTATGAAAACTTTTTGAATTACATTGTATGATTCATTGATTGCAGTGGTAAAATAATTTACAGTTAAACCTACTGTAGCAATATCATTACTCATTATAATTGCGTCAAAGGAAGTCAAATTTTTTTTTAATTACTTTATTTTTAGGTGGGTTAGCTTTATTATTTTCTCAATCTCATGGAGAAGAAGACAAAATAGGATAAGATGTACAACTGTTCCAGCTATGACATTGAATTGATCATACTCCTAAAAACATTTTAAATTCCACCAATTTTTAATAATTATTATTAATTATTATAACAGTATTATTTGTAATTTGTAATAATTAGACATAGAATAGCTTTACCATTTGTACAAAAAAAAATACAAATGTAAGCGTTTTATGAATAAAATTTTATATGCTGATGATTTATACGGATGATATTTGAAATTGTGATGAACTTTTTAAACTTTACTTATCTCTGGAAAATTTCGTTGGTATGCTAGTCAATTTTTAGCGTGAAAAGTGAAAAAATGAACAAAATCTTTGGATTTTGGAAGTATTAAATTAGCAGGAATAAAATATTCTCAATTTAAAAGTTTGAATGTTGAAAGAGTAATTTTTATGGTAGATTCGGATAAAAAATATTTTATGATTTATGATATTATTGTTATTGAATTTTAACTCATGAAGTATGTTTTACTGTACATTAAGGATTTGAGTAAAATGTTTGTCGTGTCAGATAGACCTTCAATCTGTATATACCTAAGTAGAAAGAAGTTTATGATACACGATTATGAACTATGTTTTGTGTTTAGTTTTTAGTGTTAACAATATTTTATAAAAATTCACCCTTTTTATACACATTATAATGGTTTATTGCATGCAACAAAAAGTTTCTCAAATTAATATTCTAGTAAAAAATTAGCCTCAGTTGTGGCTTCATTAAATAAAATGTATTTGAGATTTGAGATTTGAGATAGAAGCCAATAATAAAAATTTGAAACTCATGTCCTAACTGCAACGTATAGTATACAGTGCGTGTAATTTATTATACTTATGACTATGACTTATGACATTTTACTACAGCTTCATAAAAATGTTACAAGCAACTTTTGTAGGATTATGTTTTGTTTTTTGGTATTCCAAAGTAGTTTCGCTGCTTTTGCTTTCACCTGCCTTGCCTGAAATGCTAATTATATAATGTGAACAAAAACAACAGCACAATTTTAAAATATATTTGTCGGTACTGCAATAATAATCTGTCAATCGCATAAATTAAACTGTTTTGTTTTATGTTCTTTTATTCCATGAAATAGCCGCTGGCCGTTTTCCTCAAGTAAATAGTCAAAATGAGTGCTAGAAATTTCGGAGACCATTTCGTAGCAAGTGACTTCTCGCCAGAAAAATGTATGTGAACTATTATAATCTCAATACAATATTTATTTTTATAAAATAAGTATTTTTGAATATGTGGATATAAATAATGGTGATTTTAATTTTTAATAATCGTTTACTTTGCAGATGTAAATGAGATTAATTCACAATGTGTTGGAGGTTCTGAACTGAATGCTGAAAAAGTAAAATTGCAAACATTATCGGATGAAACACATTCTGCATTGAAAAAGAATGTATTTCAACATTACGAACAATTCATTGATACAGCCAAAGACATTTCATGTATGTATAAAGTATAAATTACTCCAACGTAAATTGATGTAGATATTGTTACTAAATTTTCAAGTATTGAACAAATTGCAAGTATTAAGTAGTAAATAAAATTATGTCTTCATTTCAGATCTTGCTGGCGAAATGTATCAAATTTCCCAAATGTTGAGAGATCAAAAAAATCTTATTCAAAGTATTTTAGACACATCTATTTTAACATCAAGAAAAAATCCTTCTGCTGTTTTGACTCCTACTGAAGTCACGGAAGTTAAAACAAAACCAGCTGAAGATGAAAGTAGAAAGAAACTTTTAAGCGTTCTAGAGAAAGTAGAAGGAGCAGTTGTAAGAAAATAATAATATCAAATGAAAATTTCCACAAGCGGAATTAAATTTTTTTTTGTTAGACTTTGTAAATTTGACATTTCATAGACATAATTTGGATTTCATTAATATTTCTTTCAGGAAGTTGTTGAAGATGAAGGGAGAACTTTAATTTTTGAAGGAGATTTATTAGAAATTAATCCTGATAACTATTCTGCTGTCCAAAGGAAACGAGGGTACCTTTTCAATGATGGAATAATGCTAGCTGTATGGGTGACAAATAGGTATTAATTATTATATTAATAGGGGGATTTTTATTAGGGATCCCTGAGTCAAATGACTATGGATCCCGGTGACAAATAGGTATGAATAAACATAATAATATGTTACACTTAAATTTTGACAACATACTGTTAAATTAACTATCCTAGTTTTTTGTTGTTTGTGCTGTACAAGAAAACAAAATGAAGTCTCTTTTTTTTCGTGTTTAGACGAGGTCCACAACGTTATAAATTTGAAGCTTTTTATGATCTTGGCTCCATCGGCCTGGTTGTAAATATTCGTGATCCAGAGTGTCCTAAACATACTTTTAAATTGTTAATTTTTCCCAGTGTTCATCTTCTTCAGTGTCCAAATCAACAAGAGAAGGTAGATATTATGTATTACAATTTTTTTTGTACCTTCATCTTGAGTTTATTGAGAAGGATTGCAATCCTTGTATGATTGTCTTCTGACGTACATAACAATATAGAATTGGAGTTTTGTGTGTCCACATAACATTATGGTGTATTTACTAATGAAAATAATTTTTTTTTTACAATTTATGTACGTATGAATTAAAGGATTCGTGGGTAAATCAAATTGAAACAAATCAAAAGATTTTAAGAAATCCAACTGCCGGAGGGATGATGCATAAATCCAAACTTGATAGCCCTACTCAAGAAAATAGTATTACAGGATTCCCTTCAATGGAATCTGAACGAACAAAAAGTCCGGAAGATTCTATGGCGGGTTTGTCACTTCAAAATTCGATTCCAGAATGGATAACTGATATACCTGAAGATCTTGATGTTTGGATCGCTCAAAGTTCGTTCAACTTTATATTTTATTCTTATCATTATTATTTTTCTATTCCAAGAATTCAATACAATATGTGTACTATAAATGATAAATCATAATTATTATTATTATTGTTTGTTATTGTAAATTAGGAAACTTTACGGAAGCTGTGGATTTGTATGACAGTTTTAAGGAATTTGTTGAACATCAACCACTAACGTTAAGCTTAAGAGAAATAAAGTAAGATACACGCTCAAATGAAATGCATCAACATATTTTTCATTTGCCAGCATTATAATTTTTACTATTCTAAATGACTTTTGATTATTTTTTTTGTTTCACTAGGGCAAAGGTTGATAATCGTATGAAAGGATTAATTGAAATATTGGTCGGAGATTTGGAAATTATGACACCAGAAAAAATATTACAAGGTGGTCCGCGATCTATTCGAAAGTCCATAGATTTGCTTGTAAGATTAGGAAGAGAAAATCAAGCTTCACAACTATTTTTATCACATAGATCAGCATACATCAAAAATCGGTATGTTTTCTCATGAATTCTACTACCTCCTAATAAGTAATATTTTCAAAATGTATGCATTGCTTTAATGACATTAAAAGTATTTTACATTTCATCAATTTCTTGTACTTAGCTTAAAGAGGTTAAAAACTGAAGGACGGAGTCAACTTTACTTGGATCATATGGCTGTAATCTTCTTTGCACAAATTATAGAGACAATCAAAGAATACAATAGGTCATTTAATTCAGGCACGGTTGGAATTTCAGGTAAAAATGTGAAAATTTATGGTTATGCCTATGACTTGGGATTATTTATTATTAATATTAAAATGATCATTTACCAGCACATGTTTGCATGATGTTATGCTTGGTGTTTTTTTTTTGTAGGTTTGGTAGTTTGGGTAAATTCAGAAACCAGTAGTTTTATAACTTCTTATGGTCGGCAGCTATTTACTCCTCAATCCCATTTATCAGATGTAGCAACTTCTGTGGCAAAAGTTCGATATGAAAGTCAAAAGGTACAAGCATATTTCATTGTCTGTAACTGAAATGTTTTTATCTGTAATATAGTCTTGCGGTTTCCTACACTTTAAACTTGAAAGTTTTAAATATATATATATATAAAATTATACTGTATATGAAATGTTGTACAGCTCACCGATTTGGGGATGGATGTAGCCTGTGTAGTAGATTCTCTTCTGTTGAATCACACAGAGAGAACAATAGCGGATGCAAAGGATAAACTTGTTGAAGCAGTTAGACATCGTTATAAATCTCAGGATGAAGTTGGAATCCCAATGAAATTTACAGATAAAGAAACCTTACAACGTACATTTAATGAATTAGCAGAACTTGGAGTAACAGATTTACAGTCTTATGTTCAAGGTACAAATAAAATTCCTTGGGAAAAAAGTTTCATCATTCATGATTATTATAAAATTTAACACGTTAAAAAAATGTTTCCTTTGTATTTTATCATTTAACAGGAGGAACTGAGACGATTCTAAAATTGAGTAGTAATACCATTTCATTTGCAAAATCCTGGCTTCATTTTTGCAACGATGTTATGCAGTTGGTTGCTCCAGAATGGCAAACACTAACTGAGACAGCGATTTGTGAAGTTATACTTGTCGAGTTAAAACATTTGGAACATGCATTGACACGTGCGAGGAAGAAGAAGGATTCAAAAGTGGTTGATATTATCGAGCGTGATGCTGTGTTTCTTTTAGATGTTATTTGTAAGGCTGCCAATGGCATATATGAAAAAGCAATGAATCAAGAACTTCCAGAGCTCTCCGTCATTGTTGAAGAGTATACGAGTCTTAAAAGTAAGAAACCTCAACTTCCACCAGTAGTAATTAATCGTGTGTCAAAACCCATGTACACATCGCCGGAGTATATTTAGAGAGAATATAAGCTTTTACCTCATTCTTTTTGATGGTCAAAACTCAAAAGTAATATTACTTATGTATTACTTATTTACTTATGTATGACTACAATTTTATGAGTAATTTTTTAATCAATAACCAATCAAAATATGTATTTATATATATATAAACATATTATGCTTTACACAAATGATGTTAATTAGTAATAATAATCATTGTTATTTTCATTGTTAATACTTTGTCTAAAAATTGAAGTAGGTGAGAAAAATTGCGATACGATTCTCGATAACACTTGCATTTTATAATGTAATTAGTAATGTATGCATAATATATAACATGCAACATGCAACGCCTTTGCTTACAGTTGTAAGTTGTAATCTCATACGTTACACAATGGTGCCTAAGTATAAAAATATTTATTATTCTTATTACTTTAAATAAATTATATGATAAAAATAGTATCCATTATGTATTCTGTATTATAGATTTTACATAATATGTATTTTGTCTTTACTTTTACATCAAGTGAGTTTTACTTCAAAGATGTAAGTATAATTACGCCTCAAATAGCTCAAATAAACACGGAAGATGGAAACATTACAATAAATACAATAGATTATTGTAAATAATAAATCGTGTATTACTGTAAAAGCTGTTTTCTTTTTCGTCTTTCCAAAAATAGTTACTTCTCAAAACCCTCTACATCGCACACGAATTTAATCTTGGATACGTATAAAATATTATACATCATGCATACTTATTAGAAGGTGCCATTTTACCAACATTGTTGAAAATTCAAAGTCTTACCCCCTCCTATCGTTCCTTTTACTCTAAAAAATATCCTCTGAAAATTTGAGTCCATTCGGTTAAGGTTTAGAGGTCGCCAAAGTTCACCATGTATTTTAAATGAGCTTTCACTCAAAAATCATGCATGATGTGGGTGGAGATAAAAGGGGAGGAAGTAAAAATTTTCTTAGTATCGTAACGAAGTCGCCCTAACCTACTGACAAACCCTGCAAAACGAAAAAATTCCGAACAAATTCCTTCCTAGTTTTCTAAGGGGTCGAAAAACTTGATTTTTCTTAGTTTTCTCCACTTTCTATGTTTTTGACCCCTTAGAAAACTAGGAAGGAATTTGTTCGGAATTTT